>JAOSYY010000004.1:1200263-1211291 GCA_025727935.1 Hebomoia glaucippe
TTTTCATAAGGTTCGGTCGAGCCGTTTCGGAGGAGTTCAAGTTCGAACACCGTGACTCGAGAATTTTATATATTAGAAGTATAGATGATACATGACAGATTAAATAAAACTGGCTAAGAGATGTAGATATAATACGAGTCAATACAAAAAAATCAGTACGTTACTCAAAAAATATTACAAGGCATTATTAATTTTGGCTACAAAAATGTTTCGCAAAAATCCTCAACACCAAATAAATACACCCCAATAAACGCTGACTAAATGGGTAACAGTAGGAAGTAAGCAAGTTATCAATATCACGAAGGGTCATCCGATTCGAGCATCATAAATCTTCATCACAAAACATAGGCCTTCCAAGAAAGGATATCAAGTAATACTCATAATCAATCTTAGCATTGACAGTGCCTTGAGTAATTACAAGATAAAAGTTCTCTGCAAAACTTCCACTTCATGAAACTAAACTCGACTAGACTTGTACTATTTCTCGCTTTTGTTTAAGTAGAAAAAGGCTATTTTGTATTTCTTGGCATGACCTAAAACTAGTATAAGAACAAAACAATTCTCATTAATGGAAACAGCAATGAATTAGTGTAAGATTAATAAGACGGAGTTAAAAAGGACATTTTTGCAATTCATCCAATACCAATTCATTTCTCGTTTTGTTTGTGGATTTGTATTTGATTTAGATTGGAATGCGATCGGCAGATACTCGTAACTTACTCGTTTTTAAATTCTGATGAAAATGTTTGATGGAAATTTGATTTTCCCTTATTACTGTTTGAGGGCTCTGTAGCCTAGCGGTTATATAAAGTTCGAGTCCCAGTCGGAACACAGTTGTATTTAACAATGTGTAATTTGTGTTGTCTCGGGGGCGGACTGCCTGTGGCCGGACGAGTGTCATAAACACAGGTATTACGAGTATTAAACGTGGTGGGAGGAACTCTCCTAATAAATTATAAGTTCCGTCCGGGTAGCGTGCCACCATTCATAGATGGAAAAGTCGTGAAGTGCTATGCGCGTTTCGATTTTAGTCTATAAATTTCCGATTACTCGAAATAAAAATAAATAAGGCCTTAAGGTTGGCAACGCGTCTTCTAGAACTACTCATCTTGGAGGTGTCTATGAGCGACAGAAATCGCTTATATAAGTGAACTGTATGATCGTTTGCGTTCGTCTCGGATAAAAGCTCTTGATCAAGTTAGCCAATGATATATATTTTTTTCTATGTTCTTATGAAATTATGACTGTCTCTTTGTTATAGCTAGTCTCTTAAATGTCTAGTCCAAAAGTTACAAACCCAAAAGCTTCCGCGTATGTTTAGATATTTATTACTCTTTCACACGAAAACTACTGAACGTATTTTAATGGTACTTTATAGAAAAAAAGTAAATATCAGCCTAACATGTAGGCTATAATTTATAAAGATATTGTGACACTGATAAAACTACGGAGCAACGCCAGTATGTACTTAATAAATATACTTTATAATAAAGACAACACAACGTATTTCTCTCGTAAATAATAAATAGTAATATCCTATAAATCTTACTTTATGTTTTCTTAATCATAAAGACGTTTTAAAGGACCCTGTCCGCTGATGTAATCTTTGCCTTTTTGGTCATGGACAAATTATGTTTTCCACTGCGCCATTTTCTGATCGTAAAGGTTCAGTAAGACCCATCCATTTTTCGTAAGTTGAGAGGATCAGAAGCCTATTAAATTTATCGTCCAGTTTTAGTATGAATTGTTGGAACATATATGTGAGCTTATTTAAGGCGATTAGAACCCAACATTTTTATTTACCTTATACTGTTATTTTTACTTAAATTAATGAAAAGTCGTAAAACAACAGTTTTTCGCAGTTCTTTTATGATTTTGTGCATATACGATGTTGAAAATTGTGGTGATGAAGAAAATAAAGTAAGCAACTTAAGTTACTGGTTTTACAAGCTACACACAAGTCCCATAAATACACAGAGACAGACAAATAGACAAACAAACTGGCTTTAATAATATTATAAGTACTGTAATATAATTTCATATCATAACTATTTAAGTAATACCAGCTTCTGCGAGCGGCTTCGCTGGAGTGCATTTCGATTTTTACACCTTGGGTTACATTATTGGAAATTTAGTAAGCCTTTCTAACTTTGAAAATATAATATAACCTATAACTATTTTGTACGTACATACCTGATATTAAATCGGATATTTTGTAATTTTTTTGAAATTATAACCTACAACCTTTCTCGATAAATGTACTATCCAACACTGAAAGAATTTTTCAAATCGGACCAGCCTTGCCTGAGATTAGTGCGTTCAAAGAAACTTTTCAGCTATATCTTAATATATATAAATTACGTGTCACTTTGTTTGTCCGGGGTGATCGCCGAAACTACTGAACCGATTTTAACAAATTTTTCTTGAAAATAAGTTCTATGCTCCAACTTAAGAGATAGGATAATTTATTTATCAATTTATACATGCAATATTTTTTATTGTGAATTATTATTTGTATATTTGAGAGTCAAAATTATCTGTGAACTCCAAACGATTCTATATGACAATATCTGTTAACTAAATTGAGTAGATATTCAATAGGTGGCGCTGCATTAAAAGCACAAACGTTTCAATAATAATAATAATGCTTACTAATTACTATTTAATATAACAAAAACCTTAGCCACAGCAACGCGTGGCCGGGACATTTAGTAGTATTATATAGTATAGATAATAGGATCTGTAATTTTAATTCAAATAACTGAATAAAATTTACAAGAATCGACGTGCCATATGTACAAGGGTGCGTAGAATAATATTAAACGTTCAGTCATATCGATTTTATTTAGCTGCGAATGTATAAGAATTGCAAACATTTATTTTTCATCCGTCAATTTAATCAACAGCAGATATTTACTGTATAAATATTCGATTAGGATCAAACACTCTAACAAATGCAATACATATTTTTAAAAATGGAAAAAGAGACGCTACACGGCATATACGAAGAGTAAATTTATCAAAGGACTCAATTTGCGTAGAAACCTATTTCGAATACTCAGAAAATACGATAGCAATAAAATTGACACGTTACATCGAACGAGACACCAAGACGTAATACTAAAGTTCCAACATCTTCATTCTATAGAAATGTGTATACATTTTGATAAAAACACCCCTATTTTGAAATATTTTTAAAGTATCGACAGAAGCGAGTGAGGTTCACTTGCTGGTGATATATGACATCGTTAATTTTAATGATGTGCTGTCGATCTATTTTTTTGTCGAGCATTCGGAAATAAGGGTATGTGTAGAAATGTCGAAACATAATGCAGTAATTTTCGACTTTTTCATTTATGTGCAGTGAACGCGCAATGCGGTTGCAATAAATTTAAATACATTTTTATGAATTTCTCCCACCATTTTGCTTTTAGATACTAATAGAACTTATTAATTTTAATTAAGCAAAAGGAGTTTACCTACGCGATCAGGGGAAAAAGGAATTATTGTATATATGTAATACCAGTTTCTGCCACCGGCTTCGTTCGCGTTCATTTCGATTTGTACACCTTGGGTTACATTATTGGACTTTTGGTAAGGATCCCTAACGTTTTGAAAATATAATATAACCTAGAACCTTCCTCGATAAATTTACTATCCAACAATGAAAGAATTTTTCAAATCGGACCAGTCATTCCTGAGATTAGCGCGTTCAAACAAACAAACTCTTCAGCTTTATAATATTAGCAACGATAGACATGTTACAATAGGCCGCAATAAAAAACCACGACCGTATCATTTAGTGCGAGGTATTTCTTAAGACCAACGAGTCCGTTGCTTCTTCGTGAAAATGCCTGTTACCTTAAATCTTAATAAGACATTGTCAACGCGAACAAAAGGACACACTAATTGGATACAATGTGAACTAATTAATGAATTATATCAATTATAGATAAATTAGACGCTTTGAAACGTTAAACTGTGGTAATTGTTTAACTTGTTAAGTAATATTTTATATTAAAATCTTACCGAATTCTCAGTTCATTAACAATGTTTTATCTAAGATTCTCTATGTGTTGAATAATTTAAATATAGAAAATGTTGTGTCACTTTGTATTTTCACACAACTTACAAAACCACAAAACCGATTTCAGTGACAAAGGCGCCAATGTATTGGGAGATATTATTGGACCGGAAAAATAGGCTTCAATATTATATCTCTGAAGCAATCCGCCAGTAGTCTATACTAGTATTATAAAGCTAAAGAGTTTGTTTGTTTGAACGCGCTAATATCAGGAACCTCTGGTCCGATTTGAAAAAAATTCTTTCTATGTTGGATAGTACATTTATCGAGAAAGGTTGTAGGTTATAATTTCAAAAAAAATACAAAATATTCGATTTAATATCAGGTATGTACGTACAAAATATTATAAAATTTATTTCTTAAAAAAATTGCGCAAAAGATTCATTGTACTTAATGCTTATGATTCTATTATTTGAAATGAGTATGATATTCGAAACGAATATTTAATATTCCGGAAAAACAGAAGAAAAAGTGATTAACTTGAACATTTTAAAATAAAAATAAATAAAATCAATCAATAATCGTTTATCACATTCCCTGCTTGCCAGAAAATTAAAAATAATAGCTGGGAAAAAAAACTATTTAAGGCGATTTTCATTATGTACATATGAATGTTTGAAACTATGGATAAATGTATATTTTTATTATTATTAATTTAATAAAAAAAAACACATTACACGCTTGCTCGGATCCGAGTGGGAGCCGCTACTATCGCCCTGCCTCACTCGGATCCGAGTGGTGGGCACGGAATGTGTTATTTACCTAAAATATAATACATGTACGCTTATGAACCTTCGTTAAGGCCTAAGTATAGGAGCCCAAAATAGAGCCTCGCTCTAAAAAGAACAACCAAAATCCCAGTTTTTCACAATAATAAATCATTCATGTACAAAGTGCATTGTTAAGTAATAAATAAGTAATAAAATATTATAACGCATTACTATGGAGCCACATATGTATTTCTGATACTGCCAACTCTTGTGTAGTCAAAAAATTATATAATTTCAAACACACAAAGACTAACACATTGTGTTCCAGTCGACATACGCAAAATTACTGCGATAGAGAAGTAGCCAAACGATGCACGTCATTAAATATCAAACGTTGGCACAAAATATTATAGAGAGTTGGAATATTTACAAAACTGTCGCCCTAGCCCATTACCCCTCGAACAACCGTGCATACATTTTATAACTGTACATTGTTCATTGAATTTTTTGTGAACTCTAAAGAGATACAGGCTCTTTGAACGAAGCCAATGATACGTAAACAGTGAACGACCTATCGCCTAGTCACACCAGAATTATCGAGCACAACCGAAGAGAAAACATTGTGCGGACATTATGTTAAGTGGCATGGAATGAGAAAATGCTCTATAAAGTTATATAATAGAACGGGTTGGGATTGTTCGCAATTCGATACACTCGTCCGAAATAGCTATTTGAAATTATAATTAGATGATAATTTCAGACAAAACTAAGCCCGGAGTTTATTTGGTATACTTTTCAGAGTACTGCCCTTATTTTAACATGAATTATAATTGCGATTTTTCCACGAATATAAAAAATAACAAAGAATTATTTATAATTAGATCGTTAGAATTCTATAGTTAATTAATGTGACGTTTTCCTATTACCGTCTGTTATAAAATCTGAAAGTAATCAGGCCGAAGCGTTAATAATCTACTGTAAGTACATTATATATTATT
This sequence comes from Hebomoia glaucippe, assembly GCA_025727935.1. Classification (NCBI taxonomy): domain Eukaryota; kingdom Metazoa; phylum Arthropoda; class Insecta; order Lepidoptera; family Pieridae; genus Hebomoia; species Hebomoia glaucippe. Next base: position 1,206,056 of record JAOSYY010000004.1, read on the forward strand.
ACTATTCATGAGCCACTAACCACTTTAAACATTTAATCAATTAGATAAGCGATTACTCATTCAGTTGTTACATAGAACAACAGAGGTGTGCGCTATTATTTAAATCATTAAGCAAATTATATTATGTAGTACATGCCACCGAAGATATACGAACGGGGATATTTCTAGATTACGGAAAATAGAAATCAAATTATTTATTTTCAGTGCAAAAATATAAATATTTATCTGTCAGCTAATGTAAACGTTTACACATTTCTATGTTTTGTTAACGTGTATCATAAGCAGTATTTTTAAAATTGTAATAAACATTTGTTTTATTGATAAGGAAAAAGGAAATAAAAATCTATATTTTTAGTATTTACCTCATTTTATATCGATTATTAGATCTAGGTGCCATATTATAGGTTAGTGTTGTAGTGGCGTTTTGCTAGCGGTCTATTTTTTTATTTCGAGTATTCGGAAAAACAAATACCCAAGACAAATCTTATTCGTCTATAAATAAATATTTTATCTGGACCTATATTCCATCAAAGAATTCATTAAAATTTTATTACTTATATAGTCAAATATTTTTCTCTTCAAACTTCGACAACAAAGTACTTCAAAGGCAATATAATCTTATGATGAGTTTAGAAAAATAGTCTTCAGTTTTATATCAACATCATTTGGACTAAAATAGGTACTAAGTAGTAAGCCTTGTACGCTCTTAATGTCAAATTACTAAGTAGCGACGTGCCTCAAGTGAACACATCAAAAGGAGTCATTACTCTTCAAAAAGACGCTCTCATATAAAACTTGATGTGTTTTCAAGTTATATTTTACAATAAAAATGACAACATTCATAAAATCTTTTAAACATAAAACATAACCTTGATTCATAACGTACACAGGCAAAAATATTTCTGCTTACGTCTAATTTTTAATTAACGAAGTTTACCTTTCAACCTAGCAGTCAATATGAATATTTAACTGAAATTCTAAAGCATCAAGTTTACTGCCAAAAGTTTTTTTATACTATAGGAAGGGAATTGAGCGTATCGTTCACTTAGTGGTTAGCGATTTCTGTTGCTCGTGGACAACTCCAAGGTCAGGAGATCTAAGAGGCGCGTTGCGAATCTTAAAGCCTTAGGTATGTGGTATTTAGTAACGTTCTGCTACCGGCCCTATTTTTGGTTTTTTTCGAGGATTCAGAAATTCAAACCCTAAAATATAAACCCGCACCGGACTTCACGACTTTTCCATCTATGAAATGTGGTAAGTGACACGGACGAAAATTATAATTTAAAAAAATTATGATTTTAGTGGAGATGAGTCTACTTTTTTATAACAAATTAACGTATTATGAGGTTGAATGTGAATGTATGTTGGTATCAAACGTATGTGTACTAAGTCAGAACAAAAAAGGAAAATGGAAAGCACGTTTTGTTTCGACTCCATCTAGTTGGATAAACATCTACAAAATATTAACATTTATATTACAAAATAATTGCTAATGCAATTAATTTAATTCTATATAAATAAGCTATCACTGAAATTCAGACTATAACTATCTATCAATATATTACATCCCACTTCAGAAGTCACGGTTGGATAAGCCGACCACTCAAACCGCGCGTCATCTTTGCAAATAGCATTAATGCCAACATACTATAATCATAATTACGTTTCTTTGTGAAACGAGTATCATTTTTAACTGATTTTAATACAACCATTGATTTTCAGCCTGTCAGAGCCCACCGCTGGTCATAGGCCTCCCCCATTTTCAAACTGACCATAATTACATTAGTACATGAAAAATCATTGGAACGATAATATGCTTCTTGTAAATAAAAAATTTTAGATTCTCTTTTTTTGGATTTTAAACACACCTAAATAGCTTTATATTGGATCACATAATGTCTTGAAAAAAATTAGATTATTTTAATTGTAAAGCTCAACTAACATATCTACACAAGAACCCTAAAGACAAACATTGGGTGTCTAAAGATTGGCCCATTTGTGTGCTACTCTACTACTTCTCTTAGAAATAATTTAATATATATTTTATATTCCAAGTAATCTTTGTGCTTACAACTAATTCTTCATTTTCCATTCTGTTAAAGCCCGTTCTCTATCATTTTCATCTTGTAATTTATTTGTGAAACATGTCTATAATGTTTCCTTAATGTAAACATGAAATAACAAATATATAGCCTTCGTTTAAAATGTAGCGTGTCAAGGACCATATCTAATATATGAAATTCTCGTGTCATAGTTTTCGTTGCCATACTCCTCCGAAACGGCTTGACCGATTTTGATGAAATTTTTTGTGCTTATCCGCTATCTATGAGAATCGGCCAACATCTATTTTTCATCCCCCTAAATGTACCCCAAAATTTTGTTTTTATTTTTTAGACAAAATTCTTTTTTTTTTTATGATACAACATATAAAAATACATACAACCCCCAATTTTGACCCCTCTACAGTCAACCCCTATTTTTATGTGGCAAAACGACGTTTGCTGGGTCAGCTAGTAGAAATATATATATACATAATTAAAACAGTCACATATAAAACGTCAATTTGAGTGGATGGTGCCTACGGAAAAAATGCGAGGCTACGAGTACACAGTGTTGCCTGGTTAAGTACAAAACTAGCACGCGTTGTTCTACTTCGCTTTGACTTAGCCTGAGATCTCGTCGCCTAATGAGCTTGTTTGGATCAGACGACACGAATTCGAAAAAATCCCAACGCAACCAATGCACGTTACGTTTTAGACTCGTGAAGTTAATTTCAATTAGACTACGGGCAACGGAAGTCCTAAATAGAGAAACTTCAAACATTATTTAACCATTCTGAAACGTATAAACGGTGGTACATATTTCGAATGTATAAAAATTTGAATGAGAAAAAATTATTACCAGTAAATAGCCTTAGCGTTAAAAATCTAGATTTTTCGTAAACTGTAAATTCAGTAGCACGCTATATTATTTTACAAATGCCCTTGTCACCATGATTTATTACTGCAGACTTATACTTTTAGAATATTTGTTGAACACCATAAGATTTTTATGATATACGAACGTACTCAATTTTTTTTATTATACGATAGGAAGGCAATTGAACATACAGTTCACTTATAGTGACCTATTCATGGCACCGATGGACACCTCCTAGTCCAGAAGATCTAGGAGACGCATTGCCAACCTTAAGACCTTAGCTATATTAGTCTATTATCATTGTTAGTGATTATCTGTTGCCGGCCTTTTTTTATTTTTGTTTCAAGTATTCGGAAAATTAATTACGGTTAATGCCATTAGATACTATTCTATTAAATTTTTCAACTATCGCGGGGAGATCGGATCGAAAGCAGAGCAATAAAATTAGGCTTTATCCCGAGTGGTGGGCAAAGTGAAAGCAACTACGGCTAGGGAGAAAGACTCGACCTACTTTCTAGGTTCTCAACCCTAGCGACGCGATAAAACATTCCTGCACAGTAACTATTGCCACGTTCATACCGCTGAAAGCCGACAGCGGGGGAATTCACACTTCAATGTAATAGAAGAAATCGCGATTGGTAGAGCTAGGAATGGGTGGGTTCGATCGAACGCCGATATTCTCTTTGCAAGAGGAGGAATCACAATTAGTGAGGACGTAACGCGGTTACCGGCAGGTGATTGATGCTCCGAGCGATGCCAGCCGGGGGATTTATTAAAAACGTCTTAGATAATTTTAATAAGTCTTAACAAAATCTCCAGCGTGCTACGGTCTTTTGTAAACGGGATATTGACACTTGAGTTGTATAGGAATGTCTTAAATAAAAAGTTGTGAAGGTATTTTAAGCATGATTTAAAGTGAAAAATTGATAGTTTTTTTATTTCAATAGCTGTGGCCGGCAATTTTTAGAGATTATACACTATCTATAGAATAATAATGATAATAATATTGACGATGACGTCATTGATGTATCACTCTCATTGATGTATGTGTAGTCATTGAGATGATAAAATAAAATTAGCCTAAGTTACTGCTTATTTATCTATCGGCCAGCAACGACTCATCAAAACAAATCTAGCCATTTGAGAAGTTAATCGGGACAAAAAAATAGACAAACGTTTAATAAATTTTGTTTTCGTTATAAGCGCTGTAGCATATGTATTTAAAAGACTAATATTTTCACTAAAGAAAAACATTTGAATAAAATACTTTCCATTGACTAAATATACAATGAAAAAGTTTGAAAAGAAATAATTTTACAACACAATTCTTTTCTTGTGGATTATTTAAAAATAAATATTAACACAAATTAAAACAGTTAACATTTGGAATGTTAAAAAGTTCAAAAGAATTATATTTAATTTGACATAAATGGGAGCAAAGTTCAAAGTACAAAGTTAAGGGAAGGGATGATATTTGAAGGAGGTAAGGGGTTATGTCAGCCCCGAAGGATTGTTAAAATAACTTGGGACAATCAGTGTTAGATAATAATATTTTGATGAAATTCAAACTTAATAAACGCGATAGATGAGAAACAAATGATGCCGAATTAGTTTTTTAAACACACAAAGCACCGTAAATTCAAAGCACCGTCCTTATATCATTTTGTACATAGCAAATACTATGTACAAAAAATTTGTTCTCATACACTATATGGAAATTGGTATGGTCAATATTTCTATAAGATGTAAGGTATACAATTGAGACGCTCTGAATTTTTTATACTATAACTAGCTTCTGCCAGCGGCTTCGCTCGCGTTCATTTCGATTTTTACACCTTGGGTTACATTATTAGAAATTTAGTAAGCATTTCTAACTTTGAAAATATAATATAGCCTATAGCCTGCCTCGATAAATGTGCTATCCAACAATGAAACAATTTTTCAAATCGATCAAGCGGTTCCTGAGTTTAGGGCGTTCAAACAAACAAACTCTTCAGCTTTATAATATTAGTATGAATACACTACAAACTTCAACAAAATTGTATTAAAATATATTTAATAATCATTATTTACTATTTTAGTATCTTTACATATTCTTGAGTATTAGAAATGAAATCATTAATTTATCATAAATAAGTATCTTGCTTATATACGTAAGTGACCTTATCAGGTACAATCTTTTAAAAATCAACCTCAACAAATCTTCAAATTTGAATAAAAATACATCCCTTTCAAAATGGCACTCAATACAATGGTAGAATAATAAAAACGCCTTTGATTCCAAAACTATTTTATACGATAGGAAGGCAAACGAGCA
>JAOSYY010000004.1:1228496-1238937 GCA_025727935.1 Hebomoia glaucippe
ATAAAATTTTATTGAAATAACTTCCGAACGGAAATAAATCAATACGTAACGCGTATCAGAAAAGCTCTTAATCATGCAAATAAATCATGTGGACGAACGGATAAAAAGAAAAATATATTTTTAATTTACACTTATCCCGATTCCCAGTGAACATGACCAAGCTTAAATAATCCAATGGAAATGTGAAATAATAAAACAAACAATAACAATATATTTTATTAAATTCCTGTAACGATTAAATGAAAATACAATATTATATTTTGTATGTTTATGTACAAATAAATGTTATACAATCACCGACACAAATTAACGTGTCGTTTCCTTGTTTTATTAAAATGAATATCTAAACTGGGGTACTGAAAAACTTATTTAAAATTACTGTAATTACTAACTGGAGTTTGAGAAGAGAATGGAGTCACAGGTTCTACTGGCTGTGATTCTGGACATTCTTCCCACAGCCACCAGACTACCAATAGTATTTCCACATTTATTAGTACCAATGCCACTACGGGAATAGACAGCTTCGCCATTAGCGCTTTTAATCCAGCTTTTGATGCCAACAGAGGTCTAAGTATATTATTGATCAAAGTATCCTTGAATCCGGACCCTCCGAGGATAGCTGAACCAATATTTAATAAACTACCTAACTTATTGGGTGCTTTCATACCCGATTCTAGCAAACCAAACTTTGGCTTCCACATATTTGCTGATTCCAACGGTGGTGTTAACAAGTTTGTATCTTGGTAGACATTAGCAGGCCAGGATGCAAAACCATGTTTAGGATACGAATATAATGGCTTAGTATATGTTACCGGTGCAAACTTTGTCGAAGCTCGAGATCTTGGATTAAGTTCCTCATCGTTTAAATCGTTCATAGCATCAAAAAAATTGTTAAATGTGAACTTACTTTCTTCTGAATCCTGTATTGACTTTCCATGCATCATGCTACTTCTTTCTCGGGGATACATAGTGTATGTATTTGGGTAGTATATTGTGTTCGGATACATTGCCATTTGTTTGTCATTGTTGTCATTGTCCTTTGATAAACTTTGCATATCTACAGGTAGACTTCCCGTATCGCCGTTAGTACAGATTGTCAAAAGAGTAAAAAATATCACGGAAACTTTTAAATTACGTATTAAACTCATTTTGGTAATGTATCACTTGAAGTATAAATTAATATAACATTAAATATGAAAATTCGACTTCTCATATTTGTTTTTATAAGGAAGTAATGACTTTATTTTACTTTGTCATGAAAACAAATTAACATTTTATACATATATAAGAGAAATTAGTACGTACGTCTGTATTATGAAAACGTAATTTTAATTCTCAATATATCGCTCTATAATTTAAACCACTAACGTAATTATTACGCTTTATCGAATTTCTCTAATGATATAATATTTTGAACATTGCAATAATTAGATCAGTCATGTTATGTCTAGATTTTCATTTGATTAAAATTACGCGAGCAAGTCGACGAACAAGCGCAGTTAATGTTTATTTACGTGTCAGCTTATATCGATTCCTGAGTTGCAGTCCATTGACATACATTCCGCGACCTTGTCCCCAGCGAGAACGCTGAGCAAAATTTTCGCAATCGGACTATCTTCATCAACGTCATCTATGATTGAAAATGTTACAGCGGTCCCAAAATTACTTCCAAAACCACTTCTATAAGACCTATGTAACACACAAGCAACTCTTTCGGAGCAATCTATGATCAATCGACTGGCCGTCTTGCCTTTCTTCTTTTTCTTTTTGAAGTATTTAATCATTTTCGATATTACTGGCCACAATAAGAACGCTTTTAGTCCCAGTTTAGCAAACACCATAACACTTAGCGGTAAAAGCAAAAGTTTGCCACCAAGGAGTTTTAATAACACTATGACTGTCGCTGAGAGCATTATTTTGGCAGCACTGCCTAAAAGACTGGCAAACGACGATAGGGTATCTGTCTTTTGGCACGAATCATGGTAATAACCGGAATCAGAATATGTTTTCCGTATATCGGGATAATGGTTGGACGCGCCCGTAAATAAATCGAGAAATGGTATCGGGGGTGATTGAGGGGTGACTGAGCTTAGTGCTTGCTCCTGAGCGACGGCCCGCGACAAAACATAAAAAACAACAACAGCGACGAACATGACTAAAAAACTGTTCCACATCAATTGTTGCAGTTGATTTAAAGCCTTCGCCATGCAATCGATTTTCTCATTTTAACATGCGAAACAAAATAATTACCGAGGTACAATTTTTTTTCATTTAAAAATAAGGTTAATAGGTTTATAGAGTAAAGAACTGAAAATAATTTAATACAGTTCGTGAGACTTCATGCTTCTTGAATAACCCTTATAATAATTTAACTTACAATATCAAATTGATCGAACAATTTGTTGGTAAATTGTTGACTGGAAGAATTATTTTATAGAATTAAAATTTAATGTCTACAAAATACCTCTAATATCACAAAGCTTATCGAAGATCGTAACATTAGCCTTTATTGATAATCAATTCGGAATTATCAGCTATATATTTGACAATGACATTTGACATGATTTGAGCATTTATCTTATCTTTTTAATTATCGCCGCAGAATATTATAATATATTTTTATAAACATTAAATAAGACACATTTAATACAATATTAAAATATATTAATATCTGTTTGTAGTTATTATATTATTTTAATAATAAATTTGGTGGAAAGTGAATGACTTAATTTTTCAAAATGGCGGGAAATCCGAAACTGTCATAATCTATAGCAATTACTAAAAAATCAACACTTCAATGAACTTTTACTACCGACTATATATTTAATTTAAATTTTAAACTTTTAAAAATAGTGTATTTGAATATCAGCAGAGCCGATTTTAAACGATATGTCAGATAAAATTGCTCCACCATGGTGTTCTTCAGGTTTGTTTATAAAATTAAGTACTTATTGTATTAAGTTGTTTTACATTAAATAATCCATTTATTAACTAATACATACACTATATTCAATAATTACATTAATATACATAGACATACAAATAACGCTATTTTAAGTTAGGAAATTAAGATTCCATCAGACCTGTCTTGTTCAATCACTCGTAACAACGCCACTCAAACAGTAAACCTTGCACATTGTTGTCTAGGGGCTGAATATCTCACATAGCAGCGTTACATTCCTAAACGAGCCACTGAATGACAGACAACTCGATGACAAAAATAAAGCAATATGTTACAATTCATTCATGATACAGCGATAACTATTGAATTTTTAAATGGATGACGTAACGATAACTATATATTTTAGCTAAGGTTCACTTTGATACCTCGGCAAGAAGATATTATTGATTATTCGATCATTTGCTGTCGACTTATTTATTTTTATTTCGAGCATTATTTCGATTCATAGACTTAATTTCGCAACAAGCTACTTTGAAAAGTTACTTAAACTAGTATAAACGTATTAGACCAGATATAAATCGAAGCTGGATCGCATCGGATTAAGCGGAACAAAAAAATATTTAATGTTGTCCTAAGGTTTAACCTCACTGTTAACTATAGACTTTAAATAAATACTTCCTTCTATTTATATTGCTATCTATTTTTTCATTCAACGTCTTATCAATAACATCTGAAACATTAAAACTCGTATGCAAATTAAATCAATTGAACGGATATATAATCGTGTCTGTCCCTAATTCTTGCGACCTAAAAACCGAATACCGAACAGCTTGCATAATGCAATTGGAGCGTTCTGCCACCTGCTATGAAATGAATGACGAACGTTTGCACAAAATATTAAATGAGCTTCATTACGCCGGCAATCGTGAAACTGCTCGGCTATAAAATAACGGTAATTTAATTTGTTTTCGACCTCAAACATTTTAACGTTAATAAAACATGTAGATTGTCTTTTTCTTTTCTAGGATAGTATTTATGTTCTTTTAAAAATTGTACTAGTCAAGATATCAGTCGACATAGATATTATGTATCATAAATATCATATGTAAATATAGCCTATATATATTGCACATAATACACATGACTATACTTATTTCATGTATGAAACATGATTGTCAAAGATTTCTTAAGTATAGACTTAACATCAAATAAAATATTAAAACATAAAAATATATTTTTCAAAAATACCATAAAATTAACGCAAATTTATATAATATTATATTCGTTATATATCTAACACTATTTATTACACAAAAATGTCAAGTCTTAAACTTCCTAATTTTCTACGGTTATGTCATACTCTTATCGCTTCCTGTACTCACATCAATCTCATACATATGTTATACTATACTATTAATAAATGTTCTTACTATTACCTATTCAATCTTCTATAACAGTAGGCAGCTCTGAATGAGACAATATAGTGAACACTCAGCGAAGCTAAAACTTCGGGGCATTAATTAAGAGCAATCTCACACGCGCTAAGTAAATTACAAAGCTCAGGTAACCGTAGACCGTAGTCCATTTACTCTATATTTCAACAGGAAGAGTCCATGAAAGGCGGAAACCACGAAAAGTTTCGTATCGTGAATTAAAATCCTGCAATCCTTTACGAGAAAATATTTGGGACTACCTTAATAACGAAACGTCCGCTTCCAAGAGAGATAATAAAAAATATTCACCAAATTCAAAAGCAGAAAGAAGAAAATCGAAGCTTTTCATATTTCTACTATTCATAATTGGATCAACCAGTAAGTACAAAGTATAACATTTAATTAGGCTTGCCATTTACTTTTCACTCAGACTTCTTAAGCCCTGCCGTTTGTCTAAAAGCAAACTTGCCTAACAAGACTTGGAACTAACAAAGATGTATTCGCTGTTAGTTTTATGGAACACGTCCTAATTTGATTAAGATGTATCCTAAAGCTGGAATATTTACTCTTTTGTTTTATTATTCCTTTGTGTCTGTCATATTACTGAGGCTCATAAATAGAAGTCTTTTTTCATTATTAATATTACATGTTATTACAATGTAGACATTCTTTATCTCTGTTCCACGTTATCTTATTTTATTAGATGAAGCTACAGAAACTCGATCCAATATGGTGTTAATTTTTATTTAATTTTACAGAAGTCTATTTTTTAAATAATCAAAAAAATCCTACCTTAAAATATGTATTTATTCTATAGCGTTAATTATGGTCACGTTTTATTTAGTCAATATTTTTTTACAAATAGACAAGATCGAAACCACGATGCCTATATTAGAAATTTATTTCATATATCTTGTTAACACGACGATATAGTTAATAAAATATTATTTATTAACGTTAAAACATGATTTCAGTTATATATATTTACTATAACAAGCTACCTACAGGAAAGATCGGAAAATTGCTCGCACAAACAAATTTAATATCTTGGAGTAAGTATATAATAAATAGTTACTCTTCTGAAAGGTTACAACTAATATTCTTAAAACGCTGAATGCGGTCGACTTACTTTGTGGTTTGTGGGTAAAGGAGAATGGATATTTCAAACTACTTACATACATAAATCTTCAGCTAAATATGAAAGGAAAATTTTTCTATTAGAATAATTTAATAATGTAAAAAGATTATATAATTATTTACGGAGGCGTAAAAGCAATTACGACGTGATTTCGGTTTATGATGGCTATAGTCTGTATTAAAATAGTTTAATTTCAACTTCGTTTGGCGTTTATAATATTACTAACTTCTGCCAGCGGCTTCGCTCGCGTTAATTTCGATTTTTAGACGTTGGGTTACATTATTGAACTTTATTAAGGATAAGGAAATATAATATTGCCTAAAGCCTTCCTCGATAAATGTACTATCCAGCACTGAAATAATTTTTTAAATCAGACTGGCGGTTCTCGAGATTAGCGCGTTCAAATATACAAACAAACTATAAAAATACACAGCACATTTGAAAAATATTAAAAATACATTTGCAAAATTGAGTATTGTAGAGTTGTCGAATTTTATATATTCTGTGTCTTATTTTAAGATCACTTTAATAATATACGCTACAAGAACAATTTATTCAGTACTGTATATTGCTTTTAAGTTCTACGTAACTTTGTTTTTATAGCATTTTATCAAAAGTTAAAGTATCTGTAATTTTAAATCAACATTATTTCTCTTAGTTGGCAAACCTAAATCAGCAGACGAAGAATGCTGTTATAGAATGAAACATTTGGCTTCTAAATTGTCGCGCTCTGAGAATTTATTAAGGTATAACATTCCCTTATTTGGAAGGTACATTACATTTTAAATATTACTTTTTTCTTTTATTCCCTAAGAATATGTGCTTATTTTTCATTACATTTCGTGAAAAATATGAAGTAACTTCAACGATAAATAATGTTTCAAACATTCGTTTGGCTTTCACACAGCCTAACGTATCAGAATATTTCCTAGAACTTATTGAGTACTGCAAATATGAACAGGAAAGTGAGTAAATAGATATTTACTTTTACGAGAAGATACAGAGTGTTTGGGGACTGCTCCCGAAATCGAAGACGGGTGATAGTACTAATGATGAAGGGACGGAAAATAAATCGGTCCTGACTAAAAAAAGATACCTTTCTTAACACTTTTCATTAGCATTATTTACGCTCTATCTTGTAAGCACAGCTAAATAAAACGATAGTTTCATAAAAAAAAACATTACTTTACAAAAAAAAACCTGACATTATGGACCGAAATAACGCTAATAAAACGTTTTAAAAATGTCTTTTTTAAGTCACGATCGAATTTTATTCCGTCCCTTCATTAAAGATGTCATTAGTACTATCACCTGTCTTCGTTTTCGGGAGCAGCCCCCAAACAGTCTGTATATCTAGAATTTAAGAATGTGTGACAAAACAACCTACTCAGATCTCGAAGGTCACGCTGGAAAACTTATAGTTTCCGTGAGGTTTCGGAATTGCTTTTCAAAACCGATCGGAAACGTGTCGAAAACTTACCTGAACTTTAATCTTAACACAAACTTTAAATAAGTCGAAGCTATTTCCGACAGCTGATATCCTATTTCCAAACTGATAAACAAACTCTTATTTGTGATTTGAAAATGCGGAAACCATTTCATTAATATATAACGGCTTGAAACTACCAAATTTTCTCGAGAATTTGTGAATAACCTAGCAGTTCCGTAATTTAATATATTCCTTCCGAGACGTATTTCCGAGACCCTGCAAGTGTTTAGTCATTTAACAGCTTCAGAATTTCCCACATTCCATAAATCTGATTCAATGAATAACAAATTAAATTAATTTTGTTTCGCATTACTGCCATAATGAATACGAGAACTGAAATAATACTAATACAAAACATCCCACATGATTATTACCACAATTATAACACACAATAAATGTGTAACACGCAATGCGACTATTATAAAATTTATTAACATTACCAGAACCACGCTCCGAATGCGAAGGACAATGTTAACATCACAAAGCTACGGAACAGGTACTTAAATATTATTTTAATTAATTACTGTGCTTAAACGTTGTTCGTTTGTCATTTATTGCATATTATTCTATTATATCATAACTGGAACATTTATTTGAGTATTCTATTATATTTTTAATATCAATTAGTTTGTATAGGAAATCAAATGACACTCTAATTAGCTTTATTAGCAATTTGAAGTGTAAAAAAGGTTTTAACAAAACACCTGCTGTGTTGGGCTCTGAATAACCATTCACTGGTAAATCTATATACGTCATTGATGGCCTTAGAATTTCGACGTGAAAGACATACAATGTTCCATGCAAGAACCCGTCCAATTAGGACGATACCCCTAGATGGTCTAGATGGTGTTCTACTAGTTTTCCTCTAATATGTCACTGTGGGTATCGTTATATTAGATTTTCTTAAGTTCGTAATATCGTTAATGCTATACGAAAAATGCAGATTATATGTTTCAGTTTTATTTCTTGATACTTACAACGCAAATATAATTTATAAATTTTTTGTTTATCTGGTTTTTTCCGGCTAATCTCCAAAACGGATCTACCGGTTTTAGCGCAATTTTTACTAGCATCTTAAGCTATTTTTTATCACCTTCATCATCAACTCATATATATGTAAGATCACTGTGCCTGAAAACGTGGGTCATTTCTATTGTCATTATTGACTCTAAAGTATCTCTCTAGAGTAGACTTTCTAGTGTATATATACGTCGGGGGAGAATCGCCTGAAAGTGCTAGTTGTTAAGAATTCTTAAATTATTAAGTAATTAAGTTATATACGTTATTAAATATCTTGTTATCATATCTGAAAGTTGTATAGTAAAAAGATAAGGCATTAAGCTTAGCGTGTTTCTCAAACTACTTTTTATCTAGATATCAAAATCTAAAAACTGCTGTTTGGTTACATATTCAAAAGAACTACCTAGCCAAGAATATTCTATCCGGGCATCTAGGCACACATACCCATTAATTATGCAAAGATGCTTCTGTGCCTAGCACACTTCAAGGGTCGCTCACTAGTTAGGGGTGAACTGAGTTTGAATGTTTGATATCTGACCGCATTTACAGCGTTTCTCTGGCTTTAATCCAAGACCGCTTTGTTTATTTCTATTAGTCCTTTAAGATTTCTGAAGTTTGAACGAATTTGAAGTCATAATCAAATGCGAGGCTCATAAACGGGCTCTTTAATGAAGTTAATACAGAGGTAGCGTATTTCAATGTAAGTTTAAGTTTAGGAATGTACTCTCTATAAAGTATATTTATATAATATATTACGTAAGTTTTTTTTCGCGATACAAAGGCAAATGAGCATAGAGTTTACTTATATTAAGCTATTTCTGTCGCCCATGGACACCTCCAAGATAAGTAGATCTAGAATACGCGTTGCCAACCATAAGGCCTTATTTTATTTTTATTTCGAGTATTCGGAAATTCATAGACTGAATTCGAAACGCGCGTAGCACTTCACGACTTTTCCATCTATGAACGGTGGTACGTGACCCGAACGGAACTTATAAATTACTAGGAGTTCCTCCCACCACATTTAATACTCGAAATGCCTTTGTTTTTGACACTCGTCCGGCCACAGGCAGCCCGTACCCGAGGCAGAACACAAATTACATATTTTTAAATGCAACTGCGCTCCGGCCAGGTCTGGATCCCGGTGCTCTGGCATCGCGGTTGCTTTATACAACCGCTAGGTTACAGAGCCCTCAGTACTGCGGTTACATCCGCACTAAACGTATATGAAATGTAAGTTTTCCAAAACGGAATTCCAAATACTATTTTTTATATTGTAATATCACTTCGCCATCTTTTATAAAATAATACACAAAATTTCATTACCTCTTCGTTGTAAGTAATATAATCGATAATTTAGAAGCAAATACGACGGCATAAGAAGTTTAATACAAGAATAATCCCACCTCAATTTCTCCCCTTAAACATTTTCGCATATAAAAGTGGCCCGCTATGGTCTCCAAAGTGCCAAGTAATCTATAGCAAAAATCACCAAAATGATTGCAGCGATTTAATTTTCAAAATGTCAGAAACAAACTCAGTTTAGTATTAGTTTGGATATCTATTGATTTTCTTGTATCTATGACCCAGTTACGGATTTATCAATGTATTAAATTAACTACAACAAGAATCTTTTGAAAGAAATATTTTTTTATTGGTATTCAGTAAATAATAATAATAATTGGTGAACCAAAGCGCTGTCAACCTATTTACATTTCGAGCATTAAGACAAATGACCCTTCTGTCTACGATTCCTTCTGACTATTAAAAAGGAATATATAGATTTAGTCCTACTTCAAAGGCCGCCTTTAACCTCCCTAGTCTTGCTCATGTCCATGGCTGACGGTAATTACTCACCATCAGGTGAACCGTATGCTCGTATGACCCCTTATAACACAAAAAAAAAGAAAATAAAATGTAATAAAAGTGTGTAATTCTCAGTCTCCTTGATTTCAGTTATGGAGCGAACAACATAATAACATCTCATTAAAAAGTTATATACACAAAGTACCTAAAAGTTTTTCACTCAGCTTATTTTAGGCACCATAAATCACAGTGACATTTCACCAAAAAAAAAATGGTGAAAGCTAAAAATAACTGTTGCGACAAAAGTTTGAAAATAACGCGACTAGCTTGTTGGCTTTAAACACACGCCATTAGCAATTATACAGGGAGAATGGTTACACGAATATTGAACTGGTATTTCGTACTTAGCTCATGTAATGTACTAATTTTAATCAGTTCCGGGTGTGTTCTTAAGTTTATACGATACATACAAACTTGTTTACAGAAACACATTTGGACGCTTATCTCGCAACGAAAAAGGGATGTTTATATAAGATTCATGTGTCTATCTGTTTAGTCTATGATTTCGTAGCCTTCAAACGAACGAAAAGATTTGGATGCAGTTTTTATTGTTTGAATGCCGACGTAATTGAGTTCACTGAAGTATATTGTTT
>JAOSYY010000004.1:1251377-1266769 GCA_025727935.1 Hebomoia glaucippe
ATCGCATCTCGTAAGCGACGTGTCTATATTTTAAAACAGTAAAAAATTAAAAATAAATAAAATAACAATTGAAATTACATAGCAGTTAACAATATTTTTTATATGATAGGACAACAAACGAGCATAGTTTCACGTATAGTAAGCTATTCCTGTCGCCCATGGACATCTCTAAGACCAGTAGATCTAGGAGACGCGTAGACAATCTTAACGCCTTAGCCATGTTATATAATTTGTCATTTTAGTGATGTTCTGCTCCCGTCCTTATTTATTACTTTTTTATTGCGAGTATTCGGAAATTCATAGACTGAAATCGAAACGCGCAGCATTGCACGACTTTTTCATCTATGTACGGTGGTGGTGACCCGAACGGAACTTATAATTACAAATACATTCGGTCGTATTACAAATACATAATAATACCGAAAGCGTTATTTTAAATAAAAAAATGTTAAAATTGGCCGATTTGTCAAAAGTATAACGGCACAGACAGTAACTTGTTTGTGCAACTATACCACCTTTTTGCGTTGTAAAACATATATGAATAAAACATATTGAATATTTACAGATGTCCGGACGGCGTGCAACACTTCAAGGTATTAAGGGATGCATCAAGCAAGTTCTTTTTATGGGTGGTGAAGTTTAATTCTTTGAATGAGCTGGTGGACTACCATCGCACCGCTTCCGTCAGCCGCCTGCAGGACGTTAAACTGCGAGATGTTGTTCCTGAAGAGGTAAAACTTTTTTTTAAAACAATTCGTAGATGAAAAACTCCCGAGGTATCGTATCAAATGATTATCATGACAAAGAGAATAATTAATTTTATGTCTACGTGATGTTGGTTAGACTCATTTTTACGTGAACCCTGCCAGTGAAAGATGCGTCATATGCATGCGTCCAGTCGTTTCGAAAATCGTCTGGAACAAAAAAAAACATTTTTTTGTAAGTTGAGCCTTGTTTTACAAGTACCGTACATACTTTCACATGCAGAGGTAATTTGTTTTTATGCGATAGGATGGCAAACGAGCGTACAGTTCACTTATACTAAGCGATTCCTGTCGTCCACGGACGGCTCCAAGATCAGTAGATCTAGAAGACGCGTTGCCAACCTTAAAGCCTATGCCACATTTACATCATACATAATCTGTAGGACGTTCTGCTGCCGGCCTTATTTTTATTTCGAGTATTCCGAAATTCATGGACTGAAATCGAAACGCGCACAGCACTTCACGACGTTGCCAATTATGAAATTTCATGATATTTCAATTCTATTTAATAAGAAATTATATTTAAACGGAAACGCTAAGACTGATATAATTAAAAAGTATGTCAATATGTTTTGAGATATATCTTATTTATGTCAGTTTATAAAATTGCGTCGTATTGAAGCCATGACGACTGCTCATTTATATTTGTGAATTTTTATACGCGTAAAAGGAAATTGTTGACATTTCTCAATAGGTATAGTTGACGTATCATAAAAAGTTATATTTATAGCTGCGCCCCAACTATCAACGGACTAATTGAAATAATGAAGATAATTTTATCTCGAGCCTACTGAGAACAAAACTTAACCTATGACCCATTTTAATGGCTATTGTTCTCCCCTGCCAGTGATAACTCTCAATTCGAGACTCGGGCCTGCCGGGTTAAGCCCTCATTAAAATCCTTTCTTAATAACTGGCTAATAGTTAAATCGTATAACTAACGTATGGCCCCGGCGACACTCGAGGTTATGTAAATATTTTGACTTCTAGTTGTCAATTATGTTTTTAGATAAATTTCATTAAATATACAGATACGTGATTTTTACTATACGCATAGAAAAAGAGAAAATATGGTCAAATGCAGATAACTTTTTTAATGTGACATCAGATTTTAATAAAGGAGAATTTATTATCATCTAAGATACAATTAATCTATTCGTAAAATTCTGACAAAATTCGTTTTGGTCAACACCGTATACATTCAGACACACAAAAATTATTTTTGCGTCTTCTTGCTCTCTTAATCGCCCTCCATAATTTTATACTCACTATTTATTTGCACGACTTCTACTGATTTAATATATGTACTGAAAACATAATATTTACAAATAAAAATATAATAGCAAACATAGTAGACAACACAAATTTTAATTTAAAAAAAAATTCATGATTGCAAATTACGAGGAGGGATCAAAAAGTAGTGAAAAGTAGTAATAATATATAATATAAATATACAATATGTAATATAATATAGAAATAAATAGTAATAATAAACTCGGTGTTTTAATATGTTCTCGTGGAAAATGAGACAAATTTACATTTGAATACAAAAAAGAACTAACTTTTTTACATATCGATTTAAACTTTATTATAATTTAATAGGCAGTTAAATAGCATTGCTAAAAGTTAAATAATAATTTAAAATTCAATTAAGAGATAAATTATTTTATTTAAGTGTGAATAATTCCAACGTTATTGTATAATAATTTTTAAAGGTCGAACATTCGACTTAAAAGTCGGGTCAAGGAACTTTAAATCTATACTAATAAATAAAATAGATTGTAATTTTTTTTTCTAAAAGCATGTGAACGTATATACGGAACCCATTGCCGAAACACAATTTATATAGTACAGTTTTTATCTATTTGTGTATTTCCAAAACGGCTGGACCAATTTTAACAGGTCACGGGCAGATAGCTGAGATTATAGAGCGTAACATTAAAGATAATTCGTATAATTTGTAAAAAAAATGTCACAAATTTCTTTAGGTCACCTACAGGCAAATGTGATATTTTTTGTGCCTTAAAATTGAGGCGAAGGGAGACACAGGTATATTTTTATAACAGTGAGAAATAGGCTTTAATTTCAGATCTTACGATATTCTCGAGATATTTTAAGGAAATAATAATTAGAACGTTAACATATTGATAAATTAAACTGTTCCCCGAAAGCTATCGACAAAGTAAACTCTCAATTAATTGAAATACAAACAGAGGGGAAATTCCCATCAAGCGTGCCGTTTCCATTAGGAGTAGGGCTGCCAACAAACGTTGTTTATATCTATATACATTTATTATTAATGTATATTAGTAAAAATATATATAATTTCTAATATAAAAGTAGGTTAAGTTCAGTTACGCCTTATAACATCAGCTCTTTGCCAGTGTAAGTCCCATCATAATCCGTCCAGCCGTATTGGAGACTAACCGGAACAAACAGACAGACAGTTACTGATTTTAAAAAATGTTACTTTGGTATATGTACCGTGTACACATGTATTTAGTTACTAATAAGTGGCTATTTTAATGTTAGACAGACACTTTAGATTTATTTATATATATACTAGCTAACCCAGCAAACTTCGTTTTTCCACCTAAATATTTTGCGATTAAAAATTAAGGGTTGATTGTTGAGGGGTGAAAATTTGGAATTGTTTGTATTTTTATAAGCTGTATCATAGGATATTAGAAATAAAAAGTAAATGTTAGGGGTGGACAACCCTTACAATTTAGGGGGATGAAAAATACATGGTAGCCGATTCTCAGACCTACTGAATGTGCATATAAAATTTCATAAGAATCGGTTGAGCCGTTTCGGAGGAGTATTCGAACTAACATTGTGACACGAGAATTTTATATATTAGATATAGAAATTGGTAACCCTATATAGGACATATGGAGGATATACGAATTCCAAGTGTTTATCCATAGCAACGGGCGTGTGTAAATAGTGCGGCGTGCGTGACCCTGATAACGTCACAGAAATAGATCGTATTGTATTCTTATATCGAGTTACTGCCCATACAGTGTGCTCACCGTCGAGCCCTAAGGGCGCAATTGTTATGATAATTTACTTTGATTTATTGTCACGCGTAACAACTGCGTATAAAATGTAAATTCATTAAAAATATTCTTCGAACCGATGCTTCCTACGTATTATCTACCCGCGAACGAAATTTAAGCTTTATGACGATCGTTTCTATATGTTAACTAACATAATCCCATTTCACCCCTTTTTAAGGGTAGTTTGAGAAACATAAATAAGTTGGATAACAGTATCACGTGTCTGTACTAAAGTTCAACGAAAACGGTACAGCTGTTTACGAGAGAAGTAGTACCAGAAATCTCATTATCGGATTTATAATGTTGGCTAAGAGATTACTATTTTATTTTAGGCTAACGTAAACTCTTGAATATTTTTCCGATTTGTGTTTAACTTTATGTTTTGTTTATTCCATATTGAAAAAATGCGAGTATCTGCTTTTTTTCACTAATTCCATTGCGTAATTCTCACGTACGGAGTCGGTGGTCGGTGTTACATTGTTTTTTAAAGTTCTTCACTATACGTCTTTTAAAATAACCTCAATATTGTAAGCAGCGGCGTGCAATTACATTTGAATGCATAAGTAATGAAAATAATAATGAAACAGCTTATATACTTCTATATTAATATTATAAAGCTGAAGAGTTTGTTTGTTTGAACGCTCTACTCTCAGGAACTGGTGGTCCGATTTGAACAAGTCTTTTAGTGTTGAATAGTACATTTATCGAGTAAGGCTATAAGTTATATTATATTTTTTTAAAGTTAGGTATCCTTAGTAAAAGTCCAATAATGTACCCCAAGGTGTAAACAAATAAAATTATATGATAGACAACTAGAAGTGCGATGCAACGTGTGCGAAGCCGCTGGCATAAGCTAGTCTCTATAAAAAACGAACGCTACAGCTTAGAGCAATGAGGTATTTTAAAAATATACACTCAACTATCAAACAAAACATCAAATACAGTCCATTCGTTAAGATGCCACATAAAAACGCTTTTGACTTATATCATCCCTTCTTTGCCTTTCAGTAAAAATGCTGCTTAGAATATAATTTTTAAAACATATCTAATGTATAAAATTCTCGTGTCACAATGTTCGTTGACATATTATTTAATTATATATGCATATTCAGTAGGTCTGAGAATCGGCTACTATCTATTTTTCATCCACCTCAATGTTAACGGTGGTTCAACCTTAAATTTGTTTTATTATTTTTATAATGCAGCATTAAAAAATATATAAAACCCCAAATTTTCAACCCCAAATTTTCACCCCCAAATTATATATATTTATGTGGCAAAACGACGTTTGCTGGGTCAGCTACTAACTATTATAAATTAATTGTTTGTCAGATGCTAGTGCAAGCCTTGTACGATTTCACTCCACAAGAAGCCGGCGAATTGGAGTTCAGGCGAGGCGACGTCATCACGGTACTAGACCGCTCCGATCAGCACTGGTGGCAGGTATGACTATATTAGTTTCTAGATAAACCTTAATAATTCCGTAAATACGAACATTACAACAAGTTTTGAAAAATAATAAACGTTTATTAAACTTTTATTACACTCGATAAAAATTAATGCTTACTGTGGATATTTGTTCGAGAAGCGCACTTAAGAAGTTACAGAGCCACGTGCGGAACCGAAGCCGCACTTTGCCGACCCCTGGTCTAGTGAAAGATGTTCTTCCATAACAGATGTGTCGCCGGTTCGATTCCTAACTTCTAATTTATATAAGCATGTTATTCGTACGCCCGATTCCGAGTATTATGTGGGAGAATCATTTTATAATCGCAATTATTTTCCGTGCTAGACATGTGTCTCCGATATAGATGGGAAGGGTCGTGAAATACGCTGATTAGTATTTAAAATAATAAAAAAATACAGTTACACTGTCTCAGACAAACTCATTTTGCTTATATTCCCATTAATAAAACGTATCTCTTGTACTTGCAGGGCGAGATTGCGCACCGCCGCGGCCTGTTCCCGGCGTCATACGTGACGGCTTATCACTCATAGCTCGGGAACCGACACACGCTCCGCCTCCCAATCCCTGTGATGCTCGCGCCACCCTCGGTCTAGACCGCCACACTAGGCAAGAAGCAACTGAAGGTATCATCAACACGTAAATTCATCCTTCCACTGAACACAAGTGGACTGTCAAGGCCAAAATTTCTTTTTCGTAGTCTCGGAGATAAACGCGTTTGAATAAACTAACTCCTTAGCTATATTGCTATCGGATCTCCGTTTAGGGAATCTAATAATAGAAAATGTATGCATTTCAACATTTTATAAAATTGAGTTAAATTTTGTATGGTTTTGCGCTATTTTGGCATAAACAGACGGATTAAATTGATCTAGGAGTTTTAGTTTTCAAGATGTAACATTTATAATTTACGAAATCCTATCAGTTGCTTCGATGTGCCTTGTTCGTGGAAGGTGGCGCTGATGCTGCGTCTTGCTAATATAAACTGTTCTTCATAGTTTCACTTTCGACCGACAGAGAAAAGCGTACAGTGAAATAAAAGCGATTTACGATCAAATACATAGTACGATGTGCAAAGAAATCTTGAGATACGAAATTGGATTTTGAATCAACGGTTAGCCAAAGAAGATCGGTCGAAAGTAGATTTTCAATACCTAAAAGCCCCTTCCTTACCTTTCTCTCCCGAGTCTTGAGGCGGAAGACGTTGTGAATTGCCAAACATTTTTACGATGTAACTCCTGAAAATGACATCGAAATTATTCCCAAAAGGGGATGCGTGTGAAATTGTCATTTACACAGACACTAGTAATGCATTAGCGATAGAATCGATGCAAATGCAATATGAAAAGTTTGAATGAAATCGTTTGCAATGAGCCGTTTTTCTATAATTCGATGTCTTAGGTCTAATATCGTTGTAACAAATGTTTGCTTATTGAAAATTATCATTAGATTTAGCACCATTATATCTAAGTATAAACAAAATGGTTCATTGTGTGTCCGTATGCATGTCTAGTGTCTGTATTGGTCTTATTGTTAGAACGTTGGGGTTCTTAAATTATAAATTACATTTTAACGTTTAATGGGTTTGCGTCTCGTTCGAGCGATGGCATGAGGAAAATATATTTGACGCGTATCTTTCTCAAATATATTTTTCGAATGGTTGTGAATGTGCGGATGGGGATGAGGAGAAATGTGCCTAATGTAATTTAGGCTGTATGGACGGATATTGGAACGCTAGTCAAAGTTATAACTTTGATTGGTGTTTTGAGTTTTCGCCCGGTTCTGTAGTTTTTACGTTTCTGTACATTTCTTCTCCACTCTTCTAGACCTAAGTTTGGGCTAGGAGCGAGAGTATCGGCAATTTTAATCTTCATGTGGGCTTGTATATAGCGATAAAAGTTTATATTATCAGAATGCCACTGGCTCAATCAAATGATGTTCGATGATTTATGGTGCTTCGTCTCAGCTATGATAATTATTATGAATAAGTTCGTGTCTCATTTCAATTTTCAATCGGTAACGACGTTCGTCGTAACAAAATGTTTCTGGTAGTACAAAATTTTATTTTATAACGAATTTATTATCATCTCGTTAGACTTAACTAGTGAAGGTCGAATGGATTTTGTTTGTATATCTATTATATGCGCGATAAGCATTCGGTCTTTGATAGATTTCGACAGTCATTAGGAATATGTCCGCTTTTAAGTGCCAGAATGTTATTTTAGTGTTTTTGAAATATATATGCTTAGTAATAATGCGTGTGGGATCAAATCAGATTTTATTATTCGCTGAATTGATCTAGGAAATTCATACATGATGTGATTTTAAAGTATGACCATTATTTATCCACTTATTAGTTTATAATGCTCATTAAATATTTACCATTTTACGTGTTAGGTAAGGTTAATTAAGTTCGCGCGGTTTTTACTTTCATAAACGGTATACAAAACTATATAATCCATTTTAGTCTTAGGATGTAGCCGTGTTGCGTCTGTCACCGCTAAAGATTTCCTCCGAGATCGGAGCTGCAGCGGATCTGTGTCGCACAAATTGCTAAGACCCCTTATATTATATTCGTGTGCTCGTTTTTATATCGGCGATGTTTTTTATAGAAGGGTTTGTACAGCGAGGATTTTTTACACTATTTTATATTGCATTGCGCTATTTTAAGGCTTTCGGTGTTATTGCGAGACGATTTCGTTACCCCTTTTAGTGTTTTAACGATTAATGAATGTAAACAATGATAATATCAATTAATATTTCAAATTTTAACATAAATATAATTTTTTTTAAACTAAGGACGTTGTAGTCGTCAGACTACAGAAATTAATGCGATAATAATTCATGTAATATGTATGTAATATTTCGGCAAGTGTAATGTGACGTGGCGTTCGACAATTTGAACGTCACTGTACTTAGTTAGCATATAATAGCATATATAGTCAAGACTTTGAAATTAAAAACTTTGAGTGCTCGTTAATTCAATGTAGATATTTTATTTTTGTTATTGTAATGTACCCAAAATTATTATATTTATCGAAATATACATGATAGAATTTTAGTAAACGATAATAATCAACGTTGGTTGATGTAAATGTTAGGATGACATTTTCTGCGTATATAAATGTTTTATCCTAAGTGTTTCCCACGGTACAGCATTTAACTGTTTAATAGACATAGTAATTGTAAGGAAAGCGGTGTGCAGTGTGCTCTCACCAACGAGCGGAGACATTTGTTGCGCTTCTCGCTGTAGACGTAAGATGGCAGGTTTTAATAAATCGGAAGTGCTATAATCTATGGTAATCAAATATTTAAAATAATTAAGTTATGATTCTCCAATGGAAGATGTATAATATTTTTTACTAATAAATTTAATATTGTAACTCTGTGTTTTATTTTCAACTCGTTTTAATGCCCCGAAATAATTCAAAAAATAACTGCATAATTCCAAATTTGAATGATAATGGTTCAAACGCATTTGTTATTAAAAATGCGAAAAGGTATAATAGTTATTCTTATAACAAATAATTTTTTGATAAAAGTTGATAAAAATATAAACATGATTTAAGTAAAATACAATATTCTCAACGGTAAATATTTTATTTTATTATCACATTCCAAGTACACTACATTGCAACAATTCCCCTTACTAAATCTAATTTCACACTGTTTACTTAAAAATATATTAAAAGCAATTTTATGCGTAACACATTGCAACATTTGAACTCCTGAGTGCATCAAAACACTAACAATAAATAGTGAATATAAAAAGATATTTTTTGTAACGACTAAATTCTTAAAACTTAAAAAATCATCTTAAAACATCGTTCGTTGTTTTTGCATATGTTAATTAATAAATAATAATCCTATGATCACCGTTAACATTCTACTAAAGAAGTTTGTTCTATTGTACCTTAAGTACATTGTGGTAACTAGTCTAAATTACAGCTTAAGTTGGAATAAGTTTCTCAACTATAATATATAAAATATTTTTTAAATAAATAGTACCAATTTATAAACATTTTATTTATGTATTACAATACATATAACATTAACTTTGGTAATATTCGTTATTTTGTAATTCTCTACTTATATCACATTATCAGTAAAAAAGCGTATCTGTGCATTCAACGACGTAGACAAACACTATTGTGGGCGATTAGAAAATAGAGAAAGAATATAAAAACTCATTTTTACCTTTTAGTCGGTTTGTATCGACGGGTGAAGTACATTGGATTTTCCGTATTTAAATGTATTTTCTTTTATTCTGCTTTACGTCTAAGACTACAGCAAATTCACTGAACTTACTCAAAAATAATATGATAGACAATTAGAAATGCATGACAAAATCGTCATGAATGTGAGCGAAGCCGCTGGCAAAGACTAGTACAAAACATAATCGATTTAAAATGGAAAAAATTATTAAGATTTTTGGATATAAAGAATTGTAGTAAATTTCGATCACATTTTAAGCATTCTAAAAATGTTTAAAGCACGTTTAAATAATCGATCTAAAATGTTTTTCCTCCGATGGCAAGCATAATGTTTTCAAATGCGATCCAGTTGATAAGCGCCCAAGGGCCCAGTCGCATCCATAAAGGTAAAAATCCTTTATAAAGCGATAGTAGACCCTCGTTCCGGACCGACTGTTGCAGACAATCAATCAAGCCTCGATACAGGGTTCCCCTAGAACATCGTTAAAACTTTAACAAAAGGAACAAAATAGAACAGTGAGATTCAACAATTTATAACGACTTAAGAGAGAAACTAGTGATGTACTCTGGTTTCACGCGAATCCATTTTATATATACAGTTTCTAGGAATCGATGAAGTGTATCTTATTTCACCTGTGTTCAGTAGCAAGAGTGTCCAATATTACGGGTCACGCGTACCAAAACTTCCTAAAACCGTAACTAAAGCCAAGCATGCGGCCCTTTGATGAAATTTCCTACAGGCCCCGCACTGGCTTAATCCAGCACTGCCTGTTTTGTTGATGATGACGTTGAAATAAAGCCTAACTTACTACTAATAATATTAGATACCAGTGTAAGTACTATTAAAATCTCATCAGACATTTTTTAAATTACCCAGATCACAAAATTCTGTTATATATACCCTAAATATTATAAAACTGAAGAGTTTGTTTGAACGCACTAATGTCAAGAACCGGTGGTCCCCGATTTGAAAAATTATTTCATTTTTGGCTAGTATATTTATCGAGGAAAGCTGTTATAGGCTATATTATATTTAAAAAAAATAGAGATCCTTACTATAAATCGAATAATGTAACTCAACGTCTAAAAATCGGAATGATCTCGAGCGAAGCCGCTGGCAGAACCTAGTACTTTCACATTATTTACTTCATATAAACCCTTAAAATTAAACAGAATTAAACATTAGGTCAAATGAATAACTTTTATAGTATTTAATAACACATTTATCCTGTTATCGATTGGAAGGTCTGGAGTATTTGAATTGAAAGGGAAAGGAGTTACATTGAGTCCGCGGAACCGACTTTGACCTCGTTATTTGACCTCGTTTGCTACTCACCTACTTAACCTACAGTTGACTGCAAAACATCGATTCCACGTGGATTCCGCGTATTTATGACACATGCATATAAATCGGAATTTGCTTTGAGGAAATAATTTCTTGCGAAGTATCTTTATACGTCTACGGTTAAGTAACTGAATGCTTTATTCAATGCGTTTCAAAGATAATATCTTAGTACTTGTGAACTTTCGCAATTTCATTCGTGTGTATTTACACAAACGCGATTGTTTGTACTTATCTTTATATACCAATAAAAACTAAATGTCTTTAGAGACAGATGTGACAAACATGAAAGTATTATACGGTATTTATAATAGAAACAGGAACTCTATTGTTGCCTGACCGTTTGATGGCGCTCTTGGGCAAATAACTTAAGTTATAAACTAGCTTCTGCCAGTGGCTTTGCTTGCGTTCATTTTGAATCTTTCACCTTAGGTTACATTATTGGACTTTTAGTAAGGATCCCCATTTTTTTTAATATAATATAGCCTATAGCCTTCTTCGATAAATGTACTATTTAACATTGAAAGATTCTTTCAAATCCGACCGGTGGTTCCAGAGATTAACGAGTTCAAACAAACAAACTCTTCAGCTTTATGATATTATAAGTAGAGATAGTAACTTAGGCTATGTTTATTTTACAGTCACTACATACAACGCGTATGAAACCTTGATGCTATATAACTCAAAAATAGTGTATATATAAAATCAAAGCGAGTTAGCGCGTGGAATTCCTAGTTTAAACTATAGTATATTCAACTTGAATGTAGTGTTACCTCCCATCTGGTCCGACCGGTTGATTCATTAGTCTAGTCTTGAGGACGTCGGCGGGAGTGCCCACAACCGCCGCAACAAATCCAGCATTAAAAGCTGCTGCGCTGTGTACGAGCGCAGTATCAGCAAATCCAAACTCGCGAATGAGGTACTGCTTTGTAAAATCGTATGCCGCTAAGTCTCCCATATTCACTAAAGCTGCTCTTTGCACGTTGGGTACAGCACCTGGGAAAGAAAACGTATGCAGATATAATTTCTAAACATAAAACCCGCGACAAGTTTGATGTGTCTACATCTGTCTGTGGCATCACAGCTCGTAAACGAATGTCCCGATTTTGATGGAGCTTTTTTGTTTGAATGCTGGCATATTCCATATGGTTCATATATAAGTTTTCGTTTTCGATTACTTAACATTTTTTTTATAAAGTTTCAAGTATATTTGAATTAAAAGTTAAAAAAGTCACAAAAAATAGACTTTCATTATATTATTGGTATACGCGCCGAGAACCCTTGGTGGGCGATAACCTCGGCGCGTATCATTAATTATCCAATTATGTGCTGTAGAATTTAATTCGAGTATTCGCAAATGTATATACTGTATTCGAAACGCGCATTGCGCTTCACGACCTTTCTTTCCTAGACGAAGATTCGGCTTCCCAGCGGTATTAATAGATTTATTTTCAAACACTCGAAATAGAAATAAATATTGACTTGTATGGAGTGTGTCGATGATTATAATGTACATAATGCAGCTAATGTGTCACCAGTAACTGTCAGAGTTGTAAATATCAAACCTCTCCAGAATCCTTTTAGACCGCCTTCAGCATACAGCATAACATATACCTGCCGACAGTTCGAGAACCTCGGAGGCTTCCCTTGCAACAGCCTCCTGCCTTCCGTTTGCATCTGGACTTTTACTAAATCAGTTGGTGACGCGATCAACTGGGCGAGGGAGCCCGCAGCCAGCCCGCCTGTGGAACTTCGAGCCAATTAAACGTTTATTTTATGCACACCTTTCCTCCAAAGCACTTTGAAATCATTTCAAAACATAATATTTATTTATAAAATCGACTGACAGCCGCAAGCTCAAACTTAGCAAGTGACATTTCACACATTACCATTACTATTTTTGTTTAGGAATACCTTTGTGAGTTCACTCAATGAGGAATAAAGGCACATTCATGTACATTATTTATAATATTTGATTAGTGGTATTTTTTCCAGGAGCTTTGTTCTGGCCAGAGGAATTAACAGCTGCGGTGGTGGATGTGGCTTCCAAAGATATCCATCGAGCACGCTTAAGTTGATGCTTTGAAGTACGTATGGACTTTCCCCGTAACAGTCTAATTACGGACATGGTTAGGGAAAACTGCCTATGTACTCCAAGTTCAAAACATCCCACTGAACCCAGGATGAATATTAACCAGCAACATCCCGCTGTGTCACTCGTATTATTTAGTTAAAAATTACGATAATGATGAAATATATGTTACGGACCATATCAACGACTATCAGTGAAGGAACGGTCATAATCAGTCGAGCCATTGCGAAGATTAGCCGGAGCAAACAGGCAAACAAACATTTTATTTTGTTTTACGAATCAAGGTTGTTCTTTCAAAACAGTCCCTTTTTAAACTAAACTTTTGTGTATGTAAAATAAATTATATCTACGTTTTAGTATTATTTTTATACTTATGGAGTAACTTAATACATTTATCGGTTATCGATTCTTATTTTAAAGCTAAAAATATATTACCTTATAATTTGTAATCATCCTTTATTCGTTTAACTACAAATGTATAGATCGATACACCAAGGCAGAGTAGTAGTTGAATGCCAATTTTGCCTTCGAAAATTAATAACACCGAACAATTCACAAGTCATTGATTACTTAATAGAACAATCTTCATGAATCATTGAAACGTATAAACGTCTAACATGAAACAAAATGCCTTAGCCTTCATAAAAGAATTACACTCTCGACAAATATTTCTTATCGTACGTTTACGCGAAAGGTTTATTTATCAAGTATGATTTATACATTGGACGTCATACTGCAGTTAAAAATACTTCAAAATAGTAAATCGTAATATTGTTATTGGGTTATTTCTACAATAATAAATTTATATATAAAATAAGGTTTATATTTAAGGCTGTTTTTGACGTCATAACTTCTCAAATTCCATTTAGTTTTTAAAAATATTCTAGCTTCACTGGTAAATAGGAATTTAATCAAATAAAAGTCTTAATAAAACTCTCTGAAGACTTATAATGACTCAATCTCACTTTGGTATTGATGTAATACGATTATTTGTAGAAAAGATATGTTGTTGATCTGAAGATGGAGCCAGCTAAGTATTACATTTAAGTTTGAAATACTTAAATAACCATGATTCATCTTAAATCCGTGCAATGATTACGAAGTTAGAATTGTAAAATACTTCTCGTAAAGCAAAATCGTTACTATAAAAATATAGTAGACTTTCGAATATTGGAATATTACGTACACGCAATTTCTCATTTCACACATGACATCACCTAATACTTCAAGTTATAACTTTGATCAAGGACCACACTTGAATCATACTTTATATGTTATGCGTTTAAAGCCTCACCCACAGTCGCGGCTCCGAGCGAAATTTTTCCCTTTTCATCTTTCAAATAATTTCGGAAGTTTTCGTAGAACATTAATCTGCTCCCCGAATAGATCGCATGCCGTTGGAACATTGGCATTAAACCGCTCCATAATTTGAGCACACCTTCCTGTTTGGCTATGCCTACGGCCGTTTTTATCATTCCATGGTTTTCTAGCTGTAAACAAGTCGTTAAAACGTGATTAGTGTTCTGCCTCGGTTATGGCTGCCTGTGGCTGGAATAATATCAGAAACAGACATTTCGAGTATTAAGTTATAAGTTTCGGACCGTTCATACATGGAAAAGTCGTGAAATGCTATACGCATTTTAATTTCGGAATACTCGATATAAAAATAAATAAGACCGGCAGCAGAACGTCACTAAAAATGATAATTGATGTAATATGGCTAAGGCCTTAAGGTTGGTAACGCGTCTTCTACATTTACTGATCTTCAAGGTGTCGCTTAGTATAAGTGAACTGCATGGTCATAAAGATCTTAACAAAATTCTTGGATACTGGCTTAATAGATAAGTATTCTAAATCCCCTTTACGAAGAAAGATCTTAATCATTGTTTAACTGACGCCTGTTTAGATATTTTTATTCGTTACCTTAAAACCCTGTTTTGCTGCAGCAACTTCGGATTGTATTTGAAGTCTTGTTTTGGTCAAATCGAATGGATATGTAGCTTTAATAATAAAAATATTGTTAATATTAATACAAATCGTTTTAAATAAAAATAATTTATATCCTTAAATTTGCTGCTCCGATTCTGATAAAATTTTAATGAGTTCAGGACCTTCCCAACGTAAGTAGTAGTAGCTTATGTTGGGCAGGCCCTGAAGAAAAACTACACTCAACTCTACGCGTACGAAATTGTGTTCGCCGATTAATGACTATTAATCATCATAGAAAAATACCAAACATTTACCTAGACACATTAAATTTTCAATAAATATGTTAGATCTTTTTGGAAATAATGGCAGAGTTGCTCGGTACAAGCAATTTGTATTTAACACAAGACCAAAGAGTCCATCATTATAAATTAAGACAAATGGTTAAAGGTCTCTACTAAACATATTTTGAACTGCGCAATTTCCTTTGCTTCAAATAAGGTAATATCCAAATTTAATAACCATTA
>JAOSYY010000004.1:1275874-1287332 GCA_025727935.1 Hebomoia glaucippe
AAATGTAGATGACGCTGAAATAAAACCGGTTAAAACCAGTTCAGCGATTAATCGAAACAAACAGACCAAAATTTAAAAAATAAAATATTTATCAAAATCAGCTAAGCCGTTGAGTAGTTACGTTTGCGAACGGAGACGCTTGCAGATCAAACACAGCACTACTGTGGCTTCGCCGTAGTCAGGTAGAAAGGAATCCATCAAATCGGTGACTAATGATTTATAGAAATTGTATTTAAACCTTTCTGTTTTATAAAAAAATATATACAAGATGAAACCTGTAGCTATGAGTTGTAAAACTGGAGCCAGCCATATGCAAAATTATTAAAAATCATTCAACTATCTTCTTCTCAAGTAAGGGTTTACTATATAGTTGACTCTTTCTTAAATTATGAATTAAAGGGAGAAAGCCGATGCCTTCTAGGAGGACATCGCTGTTTATAAATAGAATCGATAATCTTAGCTAGACTCAATCCAAGTCAATAATGTAGTCCATACAGATCTTTTAAATTATATTTTCTTCAAACAGACATTGGTCTTGTATGAATATTCAGATTTCAGACCCATTTAAAGTTACACGCACTTTATTGCTTTTATAAAGAGTACACAATTTATCAGTTTTTGTTGAGTTCGTCCGTTGTCGGCGTACCCTCGGCGGAACAAAAGTGATAAAAAAATAGGGGATAACTGACAAGGGACGCCTTGGGTTCATATTATTAACAGTGTACGATATTGCCCATCTAAAGTTTCTTGGTTAAATACAAAGTTGCAATATTTTATTGTTATAATAGAATTCTTTAAACATTTTAGCTTTAATTATTGTCGTATTTTGAAAATGAAATATAATTTTTGTTTTTGATAAAGTTGTCTTGATTAAGTAAAATATTGTTTGAATACTTTTATAAAAGTTATTTTTATATAGATATTGCCAATTGAAATTTTGATATGTTTTCTTCTTCTTCTGTCTTCTATAATTATTTCTAAAAAGATAATTAAATAATATAATAGTAACAAATACTTTTCGTAGATAATAAAAATTAGAAACCTTATTCTTTTAAAATTATACTTTATACTTATATGTTTATAGTAGCTTAAAATAAGGTGTAATTCATAAAACATATATTTATATCAACGATATTAATCATCATACTAATACCTAATGGCAAGTTTTAAAAGAGCTGTTAATAATAGTATTAAGATGTTAGAATATTGCAACATGGACGTTTATTAGGTTTATAGAATTCATAGAAGTGATATAAACGTCCGGCGCCTTTGCGGATTATTGATTCCAATAAAACTATATCACGAAAATTAAAAAGAGGGAGTGGAGCACGTGGCGATCTATCAAAACAACAAAGCCGATTGGTGTGACGTTCCACCCCGGTGATATGTACGTCGTACTACCTAAATGCCTTATGTACACCGCTAGTAACTACTTCATGACTACTCCGAGCTCAGTGTGTACTGCAATGCAACGGAAAATATGCGTGTTTACCAAAGTCGTTTCGGTAGAACGGTGTCGTGTGTTGCGTCACGTTTAAGGAAATTGATAGTGCGAGGTCGACGTGACTAACATAATTACAACTTTACGATCATTTTATTTCAAAACTGAGCAGTGTCTTAATAAAACAGTGATATTATGTGTTAATAATGGAATTGATCCAAAGTTTCCCGATATTCCCTATGGAGGACACTTGAATGCGCGATGCCACGACTCGTAGCGTGTCCGATATAACCTTGCTATGTTGAGTGAGTATGTTTTTTGTTTCCATCGCCTACACATTCCAAAACATTCTGGGGTTTAATCATAAGAAATATGCTTAAAAAGTGTTCATAATCATTAAATTAAGTGTTATTTTAAGAAGTTTCATAAAAGAAAGCAGAATTATTGAAATTATTTCAAGTATAATAATATTATCGAACGTCACAACGAGGTTTAACAAGATGGCGGCGAGTGGGGAGAGGGCGCCCAGTTTGCCAGGTGCTGCCGCCGCGTCGAGTTCGGCGCTATAGCTAACTAAATAGGTACGCAGAGTGTTGTACATTTAGAACGTTCACAATGGCCACCGCGAAAGACACGTCTACTTTCTTTCTGGAGGCAGATGCGAAACAGTTTGATAGTGTTTTAAAGTTATACCCACAAGCGATTAAACTTAAAGCTGAACAGAAAACAAAGAAACCCGAAGAGCTGATAAAATTGGACAACTGGTAAGTGCGACGTCTTTCAAAGGAGAAAATGCGGCCGTGGCGTGTCAATGAACTTGTATTGTGTGTGTATCCGTGCAAACTGATTTGATAGCTACCTCCCTCGCGGACTGCATCTCTAGTCCGCGGACGGCTCATTAAAATCACTGCGTCACGTGGGATCGATGTCAATTTGACACTATCGTTTTTCCTGAAGCCAGTGTGGGGAAAAATATCGCGGCGCTTAGGCGTTATAAAATGGTGGCTGTCCTTTAAGTATCATCGCTCGTATATTGCATTTATTATGTACTTGTTTAGCAGTTATATTCGCTCTATACAGTCATACATGCAAGATAAAATAACATGCTTTAACATTAACATTTGTATTTCTTTATTTTTATAAGCATAGAACAAACGCTTTGTTGAAGAGTCTCACATCCGTTCAAAATGGTGACTTGCCATTTAGCTTGAATAATGTTCAACATTTTCTTTAAAAAGTTTATTACAATGTCAATAACGGTCTTACCAGGTTTACCGAATATATATTTAGTATTATGTTAAATATAAGTATGTCCTATTGAAATTACAAGATTTTTTGTATGAATCATTTGGGAATGCTTACAAGTTACAACATGCCATTTTATTATTGTTACTATTTTAAATGAATTATATTTAGAGAAAAATATTTTTAACTTCACAAATTTATTTTAATTATTATATTTATAAAAAATATTTTTTCCTTATTGTGAAATAAATTGCGTATGTAAAGTACATATCTACATATTTCAAGTAGTTGTTCGTCATATTGTTTTTAAAAATAAGGAACAATTATTTTTAAAAGTATTACTGGATAAGGATAAGCACGTACATATTAATATTTTTACTTAATATAAACTTTTTAACTTTTCTAACGTTCTTTTCACATTAACATTTTCATAATTGTTTTAATGAAATTAGCCATTATGAAAGACAACATTGAACATTTTTTTTATAATAACATTAATTAATTAAATATTTTGTAGGAATAAATAAATATTTATATACATTAAAAGGAAACAAAGAGATTTACAATAGCACAAATTAATTGTATAGCCATTCAAATGAAATTAAAACTATTCATAGAAAAACATGCATCTTTCCTAATATTACGTAATTTGTTTACGTGTTAATTAACATTGTTTTAAAATTATTAATTGTTTGATTCAGGTATCAGAATGAACTACCAAAGAAGATCAAATCCAGAGGCAAAGACGCCCATATGGTACACGAGGAACTGGTACAGCTGATGAAATGGAAACAAGCCGTAAGCATTATGTATATTTTATTAATGAAAACTACGCATACTCCATTTTCGCATTAACGACAATATTAACTTATGTTTGGTTTGTTTTTTTTTTAATTTGAGTAAAGCGGATTTCCAATACCGAAACTAGTAATTGGCTTGCCTTAACTTTTACATCTTAGAAATAAATACGTTACTCATGTCGCTGCGATATTTTAGATTTTTTGCTAAAAGTACATGTATAAAGTAGTTACTAAAATATAAATAAAATTCAAGTGTCTATTTGTGATACCGTAATATCCGGATGCATTAAATGCATATGAAGGTTATGCTACGTTACATATAACTGAATTACAGTTTATAATTTTTTTTCCGTCTGTCTGGTCCTACACTGTAAGAACTGACTAACTATACCTTCCAGAGACTGACTCTAAAGAGTAACATATAATATAGACTACTTTAAAAAAAATAGGGTTCCGCACAAAATCATAAACATCTATAACAGATCGTCGGTCCGTTTTACCGACAAATATTTAAATTTGTGATATTCCTTTTAGCACTGAAAATAATGTATTCATAACAATAACTAAGGTGAAACCGCAGAGCCCCATTAGTAATTATTTTATTTATTATCGACATTGCAACGATTAATTCAAATGTATTGTCAAGGTATAACTTTTCGATTCGTAAAATCAGTAAAGAATTTGTATTTCTGATGGCGAGTCCCCATGATCTTGTATATAATACATATATTTTAATTTTTTTTTACAGAGAGGAAAATTTTATCCACAATTATCTTACCTCATAAAAGTGAATACACCTCGAGCGGTGATGCAGGAGACAAAAAAGGCCTTCAAGAAATTGCCTAATATCGAATCAGCTATGACTGCGTTAAGTAATCTTAAGGGAGTTGGTACAGCAACGGCGTCGGCACTCCTTGCCGCCGCCAGCCCAGACATAGCACCCTTTATGGCCGACGAATGCATACAAGCCATCCCCGAAATGGAAGGAAGCGATTACACTGCCAAGGAATACCTCAATTTTGTAAAACATATAAGAAACGTCTGTGATAGATTAAATAAGGTTGGTATTATATCTACTCGATATACATATATTTCTGTATACTTAGTATTAATCTGTATATATTAATAAAATTGAAATGTCTGTCTTTAATATTAATATACCAGCTATTTCTGAATTCATTCCTATGTGTAATTAAATGAAAACAATTTTGAAAATGTCCAGATCTTTAATTCAAGATAATCTATGAAAGGGCTGGACAGATTTTGACGAGATTTTCCCTAGTAGACGGCTAATGTTATCGAAATGTATACAAAAAATCAACGCGAATAATACCGCGGAGTACTTTGCACTATGTACATGGTTGAAAAGATTTCTTATTTTCCAAGTAATCTCGGAGAGACAACGTATTTTGTTAAAGTTGTAGTATCAATGACTTATTAATTACTCAATACAGATAACTATTTGTTTATGAACCAAAACTAGAATTGGAGTCAAATGAGTTTAGTTTGGCATTATCATTTATTTAATTAGGTCAGTTTTAATTAGGAATTCGGCTCTATTATAAAGTAGCTCGGGACCACAATAGGCTTGATGATTATGGTAATGTTCATTAACAATAATTTTCCGGAAAATATTACGATTAATTAGGCAAAATTAAACCAAGAGAACCTACACATTTTTATTTGTTTTATGAATTTTCAAGTAAGTCTCAGTCAAACATAAATTAACATCTAAATAGATCTTCATAAATTTTAGTTATACCGGTCACGTTAATTTCCAAAGATTAAAAGCTGCGTCAAAATCGCTCCACTTGTTTAGGAGTAACAATGCAACATACATATATGTCAAATTTATCACAATGAAAAAATTTTATCACGATTCAAATATATTACACCTCTGCTCCTAATTACAGTTATCATTTTTCAAGTCTGAAAAGATTAATGGAATTGGAAAAATGTTCGAAATTATTAATATATTTATTTTTAATATAAATTTCAGAATAAAAGTAATTTTAAGTTATGACAGTATTTGCGTGGAGGTGGTATTATTTATTGTATTGTAGTTCAAATTAAATCGGTAAATTGATAATTTTGTTCTCTAACAGGAACAAAACGGCTGTGGCAAAAAATGGTCACCACATATGGTAGAGCTCGCATTATGGACACACAACATTGTATCAGATCTACAACCAGAACTGTTGGGCAAAGCGCCTAAGATAACTGCACCCACGAATGGAGGTTCACCACTTCCCAGTGACGAAAGCAACTTAGAACCACCGACGAATGGTAACGGTTAGTGCAGAGTTTTCAGTGTAGCTTTTTTTCTAATAACCTATCAATCCCCGGGACATGTCCCGGTCCGTAACGCTAAGCAATGTGTGCGTAATGTTTCTAATAGTTAGGTAGTTGGGTCTGCAGATACGCTATTCTATGCCTTACCAGAGTTTGTTTTAGTTCCAAATTCTAATAATAAGAACGCTATTGAATAATTAACTTCTTAACTGACCTGTTGGTCGTATATTTAGATTTTCTAATTTCTACAAGTTAGTAATACGTCTGGCTAATTTTGGAGGATTAAGGTTAATGAAATCTCTAAAAAAATATGTAAAATTTTATCCGCGACACGTACCACCGTTTTTAGGTGGAAAGGTAGTGTTGTAATAAACGTGTTGAGTTCAGTCTTGAATTTGCGAGTACTCTAAAAAATAGGGTAACAACACAACATTGAATAATTAATGTAACTGATGAACTTTCAGTGCGTTTATCTATGATATATAAATAAAAGATTTTTTAATATACCAACAAATAGGCTTTCATCATCATACACATCCAAGCTTGCTCCGAAATAGGCTCTATATTCAGTTACCATCTGGTGAAACGCGGCCAAAAGCTGGGTTAATTTTAATTTAAAAAAATCATCAATACCATTGGTGACATAATTTAAAAGAGATCAAATTAAAGTTAGTTGTCTCTGTGTTTATAAATTACGACTAACATATTGGAACCGTTGCGCGTTGCTTACTCATAGTCCTATTGATCGTTTACATCGCCTTGAGTCTACCGCATGACTCAGTCTAACTATAAGGTTCAAGACTTGAGTATATAAGCAAAAATTTTCAGGCAAACTATCATCAGAGTGCGCCGAAGACACGACATCATGCACAGAAGACTCAATGGACGCGAAAGGCGCGTCACCTTCAAACCCCGCCACACCTGCCTCGCCCTCCGACAACTCAGATTCCGCACTCAGCACGCCGCGCGCTAAACGGTTAGTGCATTTCATTAACTAGTGATATCCCACGGATTCACCCGTTATGATTTTATATTTATACTAGCTAACCCAGCAAACGTTGTTTTGCCATATAAAAAATAGGCGTTGATTGTAGAGGGGCGAAATTTTGAGACTTTTCTTAACATTTACGGGGATGAAAAATAGATAGCAGCTGATTCTCAGACCTACTGAATATGCATATAAAATTTCAAAAGAATCGGTCGAGCCGTTTCGGAGGAGTACGGGGACGAACATCGTGACACGTGAATTTTATATTTAAGATAATAATGCTGAAATAACAATAATATAAA
Organism: Hebomoia glaucippe; assembly: GCA_025727935.1. Classification (NCBI taxonomy): domain Eukaryota; kingdom Metazoa; phylum Arthropoda; class Insecta; order Lepidoptera; family Pieridae; genus Hebomoia; species Hebomoia glaucippe. Next base: position 1,282,943 of record JAOSYY010000004.1, read on the forward strand.
TTAATTAAACGTCTTCCATATGTATTTATGTAAACTCAAACTCCTGTCATACTAATTTTAGACTTTTATGTTACATAGTTTTACTGTATAATTGGAAAAAAGTACATTCTAACATTTGTAGGTTATGTATTTAATACAAAACTACTTAGGGACTAATATTTTTTAAATGTCTTGACAATATGCAATTTAGTTTTAATTATTGTCTCAATTCATTAATCTGTATTTAGTACACCATTTAACGCAACTTCCGCGTTTTGTTTTATATAACTGAAACTGAAAATCTTTGTCTTCAGTATATTTTCTATTAGTTTCCATTTTATCAAGGTATCACGGCGTATTAATGAAACGAGGCCATATTCTAAATGTATACCACAGCTTGGCTTGCGGTGAAAGTACCTGCCAACGACGCCAAATAAATATTTAGCAGAATTACCGTCGTAACCCCTGGGCCTTTGGCCAATCGTATAGTAACCATTGACGAATTCTGAATTAAATCGAATAAAATATCCCTTACACGCTGTTCTATATAATTCTAACGGTGAAAAAAGCGTGTGACCGTCGTTAGGATCTCGTTTATCTCGGCATTCATTCGGCAGTTCGCGAGAAATCGTAAAAGCCAATTACGTTTGGAATTATCATATCAGTTAGAAATACAGTTAATTACGACAAAATTGTTTTGACAAGTCATAAAAGTGTATATAAAGTCGAATGACACTTAAAAATAGCGTCTTAAGCTCGTCGTTTGAATGCGCTAATCGTAGGAACCGTTGATCCGATTTGAAAAATTCTTTCAGTCTTGGATAGTACATTTATCGTGGAAGGCTTTATGATATTTTCAAAAAAAGTAGGGATCATTACTAAAAGTCCAATAATGTAACCTATGATGTAAAAATCGAAATGAACGCGAGCGAAGGCGTTGGCAAAAGCTAGTCGGTTTATAAAAGTAACAGTTTTCTTTGACGAACTATCTGTCTCACAATGAGTCTCGGAGAGACGTTCTTTATCTTTAACTGTAAAGATGTCGCTTTGTCTAAAGGGAGGTTATTTTAAAATGACTTTGAAACAATTGCCTATTGTGTACATGAAAGGAGGATTAATCCTGTGAATAGATAAGAAAAGTTTCAAGGAAACGGCTGCTATTCTGATTCTTGACAACAATCGTTTTTAGTGATATTAAATAAGCCGAAAATAATTATGTTTGTGTATTTAACACTATTTCTACCTAGGGGTGTCAAAAGACACTTTTCAATTTTAAGTTTACATTGTTCGCTAAGCTTAATAATTTGTACACAATATTTTTTTAGATTTAAAGATGTTTAAGTCGCCTTTTGTTTGAAACAGGTATACACAAAATCTCAGTCGAAATAATTTTAAAACAGTTTACAAATTGTACAGAATTGGAGACTATTTAGTTCAACACGTAGCAATTGAAATACTTCAGTTCATTGTGATTACCTGGGCCATTTTAAACGTAACCTTATTGCTGCTCAGAACGCGAATGAAAAATCTTTAGAAATTTTTTCAAGAATAAGATGTATCTAAGAAATGTAACATAATTATGGATCTGTTGGCTTTCTGAATTAAATAAAATGTCGTAGCTTTAAGTTAGTAATGTCTTGTTTGCAGGCAAATAGAAGAAGCCAGTTCAGAAGAGAATTCCCTCGGCGACGCGTCAGACGCGGTGAATCCGCCCGCAAAGAAACTGCGAGAAGCCACTCACTGACAGCGCCCCCACCGAACCCGCGCGCCTATATAAATAGCTTACTAGACTTAATATTGTACCTAGGTAATTTATTTTGAAATTCCGTTTAATTTTAACTTAGATTAAGTTTAAGATTACCGGTCGATTTTTGTAAGTTTTATAGGGTACTCGATGAATCGGACGATCGATTTGTAATCGATTATTATTATTATTAATTAACGTTTTACGGATGCGTTTTGGACTTCGGGCGCTCTTTATTGTACAATATTGTGAGTGTATTAACGGAGCGGCTCGTAGGGCCTAGTTTTAGGTTTTGTTTGTAATGTTTTTTAAATTGAACGTTCGCATCCCGCGTGACATTCCAATAATTGTAACGATAGGCGGCGAGGGGTTTTAGGGGGGAACGTGGGGGGGAGCCGCAACAGACAGGACCAGACGACACTCACTCCATTGCCTTATTGAACAGTCTGCCCGCAGAGTTTATATGCAACAAGATAATACAAAGGACGTGTTACCCGGGCGCCGGGCACACGGGCCCACAATGTAGTTTTTATTGAACAAATATAAGATATTAATTTTATAATGTCGCATTTTTATTCTTACCCTTTTATACCAACATCATTACGAGATATGATAATTTTAAAATAGATGATTACATTTTTATAAAAATCATAGCTTTAATATTATACCATAGATATTATAGAGTAGAATATCATAAAAATATATTCAATATTTGGTAGTTTCATAATAAAAAGTCAAAAATATCAAATTTATGATCTTTTTAATATAATTCCATATGATTACTTATAAATTTATACTAATATTATAAAGCTGAAGATGTTGTTTGAACGTACTAATCTCGGGAACCGTTAATCAGACTCGAAATTAAAACAAATGTTCTTTTAAAGTTTATTTTCTTAACAAATATAGTACCTTTGTTTCTCATATTAGATTGCTTTATAACAAATTACATCTTACTATGCACCAACCAAAATACGTATCTAAGTACAATATGTAATACAGGATAAGGTAAATTTTACGGTTTTTAATTAAAAAAATCAACAGACTATTCTTTCAACTATCGTAGTGAAGATCACATGTGTATCTCAACATAGGTATCATTTCTAAAATGTCAGTTAATTATATCGACGCTTGTAAGGAAAATCAAGATAAATTATGGCATTGTTAGATTATGTTATGGCTAGTACCCCTGTATTATTAACATTCAACACAGAACATATTTATCATGAAAAGAACATCTGTCTTGATAAGTTTTTACTAGTTGGTTACGGTTTTTGCCTTCTAGCGTCAATATGATAGAATTAGATTGAAATTACTCAGCCTTTTCCTCATATGGGTAAAATCACAAATTCAATCAAATTTTTAATTTTGCGCTTCAACATCTTGCTGTAAATGCGGGTATAGTGTGGCAACTCTATTACCAGCCGCCATTCGACCAGCGAAGTCAGGCCTGCGGGGTGGTCTTGGCGCGCCTAATAGCGCGTCCAAAGCATTTCTGGGCGCCCATACATCACTCCCATTACCATTGCCGGCACCAACTGGAGAAAGCGGCGAATCTGTAGTCGCTCGGATCACCGTCGCCCGCGATGATTCACCTGAAATTTATCAGAGAATATGCTAACAAATAGTTTCGGTTATAAGCTACAAAAAGCTGATTACTTGGCACGTAAAATTATAAACAAAATCAACATGATGATCTCTTTTGTTTAAAGCATCTTTAAATGTCCAAGCTTATATAGTTAAAATATTTCAGGTAAGAGATTCGACGTTTCATTGAGACAATACTCAGAATGCGTTCGCCAACGTTAATATTCGAGTTTGTGCTAGCTAGTGTTCCAAAACGTGACTTAAGTTTGAATCGAGTTTCAAGACTTACTACATACTTTATATATGAAGTTTAAATGCTACTAAGTACACTGTACATAATATTTCATAATGATTTAAATAGGATTCAATAATGCTTGTTAAACTCGCGTGTAATATCTAGAAAATTTAATCTGCCATAATTTCAACTGTGATGTTGACTGTTGTCAAAACGATACCGAACTCATAGAAATGAGTTAGGGATCGTAATCAAAAAGTAGCTAATAATACACCAGTTGAAAAACTGTTTTAATTTGTGATTTGGTCACTGTCTCTCCTAAGAATAAGCTAACCGAACACTTAGGCTACATAATTAATAATACTGATCAATGTTGGAAATTTGAGTAGGCATAAATTTTATTGTTTAATGTAATTCCGTACACCTTGTAGGTTTAAAATTATATATATTTTAGTTCTCCATTTGAAGTACTTGTAATAGACCAAAACTTCGGCGACAGACATGGTGTTCACGCGATCAAATGGCTTTTTAATGATTTACTGAACGTTACTGCACTTTGGACTCCAAAGAAGGCATTTTATATTGCTGCAAAAATATTGTGTAATATTATTGTAGATGTATTTTTATAGAAAAGGTGGCCATCGCCCAACACGTCTTAAAACACTGTTACAGCCGAAACAATTGTGTCACGAAGTTTTTACTAAACATTTTGTATTGATAATCGTTAGTACCTTCGGCAGAGTGATTATGTGAGCGACACTCGACAAGCGTACGTAGTAAAGCCCGATGCGCAGGCGACGCTGAGTGCGCTCGTATCAACGTCTCCAACTCCCCCCACACCTGTC
>JAOSYY010000004.1:1301420-1319280 GCA_025727935.1 Hebomoia glaucippe
AAAGAACGTAACGAAGCTCATCTTTACATGAACGTGAATGTTGTACTGGAAGAAGCCTTCGATGGCCACCAAGGCAATGATCTATACGATCCCGAGCGCGCGCACTATAGAGTGTTCCGGGTGAGAAAGCAGGCGACTGTCTCCGAACTGATGGAGATGTTGGCCGAGAATTTCCGCTACCCGCAGAAACACCTCCGTCCGTGGCCTTTTAGCGCACGCTCAAATCAGGTGAGTGTACATCCTCCTTCGTATTCTAAAGCGCCATTTACACGGAGTATTTATGATACGTTTTAGATTAGAAGCATTTATACATATAACCAAAAAATCATATACTAAATAATGCTACAACGTTTTAAATGTTTTTTTTAATCAGGCTCGATTTTTTTCCGTCTCATCATCAAAGCTGTCATTAGTACTATCACCTGTCTTCGTTTTCGAAAGCTGTCCTCCAATAGCTTGTATAGGAATCTTCTATTTTTAAATCCCGATTTTCTTGAACAGACTTGCAGGCCGACCTGTTTGGACGTCGTCAACGATCAGAGTAAAACAATAGCAGATATATCAGAGAACATGAATCCTTGGAATATTTTCTTGGAGATGCTCCCCCCTGACTCGGGCTTCGCCGCCTTGCCGCCGTTCGATAAGGACAACGACGTCGTATTGTTCTTCAAGTATTACGACCCGAAGCAGAAGCGTATACACTACTGTGGACATCATTACTTGCCCATAGCGAGTAAACCGGCTGATCTAATACCAATACTCAATAAGCGTGCAGGTAACTGTTGCCATAGCTTATAAAATTTTTAAAACTCAAAACTATCAGTGTCCATTGGCTTCACCTGAGTCAATTTTATGTATACCTACATTGTTTTTAGTCTCAAAAGGAACCTAAATTGGCAGTAAACATGGCTAAATTTTTAGGAGTTCCTATGTTATGGTTCGGAAAAATATTACCAAATAAAACTAGCCTGTGTTATGCGTTATATCTAGTGAAAGAACCCGTCAAAACCGGACCAGCTGTTTCAGAGATTAGATGGATTAAACATATCGACACAAATTGTATAAATTGTTTTCATCATAAATACTGCATATAGTTTCTCATAATTAAATTTTTTAATATTTCTAAGATTTTAATAAAGTGAACTAATTCGTTAGGTTGTCATGCCAAAATTGCTTAACAAATCTTAATGAAACTTGGTATAGTTATACATGGAATATTAGATATATATTGCATATTGTGATTTTGGGCAGGCCTTGGTGGCACAATAATTGTTCTTTAAAATTTTTTAGAACACTAGAATAATATTAAAATTTAAAAATATATATACATTTTTTTAGTACTTCAACATTTTTCTTATATTTTTTTTCAAGGTTTCCCTCCGGACACGCCTCTAGTTTTGTATGAAGAGATTAAACCCGACTTTGTTGAGAAGATTAACAATTACAACGACCCACTCGAAAAGGTATTATTTATCAGTTTTTCCTCGTCAGACTATCTATTATATCTAAATAGTTTAAAGTATTTTATTAGTATATGTATTTGAACAAACGAAAGGTTAAATATATTTTAAATGTGATTTATCTAAGTATTTGTTTTTTGTACTGTACATAATGGTGTCGATATCTTTTTTTCTATTTAAATATTGTAGTGAACTAATAAAATCATTAGCTCTTTGCAATAAACATCTGTAAGCTGCCTGATGATACAGGTATGGTATTCTATTTTTCTCATCTTTAGTTTAGTTTATATTATTTTCATCTTTATATATTATAAATAATAATATTTTAATTTACTCACATATATATTAATATTAATTATTATGAAGTCTTTCTTATGCCAACCATGTTAAATATGAAGTATGTCTGTTTTTTATATTTTCACGCCTCATTAATCGTATAGTTACGTCGCTAAGTTCAGAAATAAACGAGGCTTATATGTACATTTCAAAAGTAATATTTTAAGCATTCATTAATACTGGTTAAGCTTTTTACTTCGAAGTATTCACTGAAGCACTAGTTTTATATAATTTATCTTCGTCATCATCACCGTCTATTTTCATCATCGTTCTTCTCTTCATCATGTATGCACAGAGTCACCACGGTTAAGACTGTATAAAGTGTATAACATGAAGGGGTCGGGTTTAAGTGGGTAGTAATAGTAATACGGGCGGGACACGGCGCACGCGCCTGTCTCTGCTCGGGTTGAGTCGTGTGCACGCGGCCAGGTATTGGACGAGCTGATGGACGGTGACATCATCGTGTTCGAACGCGCCGACAACCGCCACGAGGACCTCGAGCTGCCCACCTGCCAGGACTACTTCAAGTACATTTTCTACAAAGTCGAAGTTCAGTTCGTCGATAAAACAGTGCCAAATGATCCCGGGTGAGTGGAACATCACCTTTGAAGTTTTCGAGTTTTATATCGTCGCAAGACGAACAGAGAATCACGTGACATTAATTCAATGATATGCTGTCGTCCATAATATTATTTAGAATATTCGAAAATTCATATACTGAAATCGAAATGTACATTATATTTCACGTCCTTACCGTTTACGAATGGTGGTATGTCGCCCAAACGGACTTACATAAGTGTATAATATTCTATAGGTTCCCAATCCTTCTTGGACAAAAATAGAAGTTCAATCTTGCTTTCAACTCTAAAGGGTTATGTGATAGTTAATTATTAAATAATATTATAAATTACGATACTATATTAAATTGTCAATTATACTAACTAATGTCTGTTGTATGTTTCTTTAAAAAACTTCAGCGTACATTAGAGACTGGTACTGCCTCATTGGAATTTTTAAAAAAAAAATACTAAACCATACAAAATGGTATATGATACTACCTTATTATAATTAAATCTTCTCATGAATGGGATTTTTTATTTCAGGTTCACAATGGAACTATCCATGCAGATGCGTTATGAGCAAATGGCGCGCGCGGTCGGGCAACGGCTTAATGTCGACCCTTACTTAATACAATTCTTCAAGTGCCAGAAGTTAGTAATTAGTATACTTCTAAATAGGTTTTGGCTATTATTTAATGAAAATAATCGATACAACTTAACACTATATTTTTATCAGCTCACAGTACAGTTGGGGTACCGGTGAAATTTATTGTTTATTAATGTTTGAATATGTTTAATAATAATAAAAGTAGTATAATTCGTTTAGTTTTAATGATGTATCTTAACACATTTTACCGAAAAAAAATCAATACTACAAAGTCTTTTAAAAAATATTTACATCAAGGTTTTGAATGCAATTTTAACCTAGTTCGTAATGTTCACAAATAGAGAAAGTGCATTGGTCATGATATATTTAGAATAATGCGTTTATTGAAAAGATATCTTATATTATAAGATATCTTTATATATTATTATATTATAAGATATCTTTTTAATAAATTAATATTAGATATATTTAATATTTTTTATTGAATAAAGAAATATTAGATATAATATTTAACAATGGTTTTAAAAGTAAGATTATTCATTTTAGTTACAAGGACACGCCAGGTCTTCCTCTCAGGTATTCGTACGACGGTATATTGAAAGATTTGTTGGTGTACTGCAAACCAAAGTGCCCTAAGAAATTGTTCTATCAGATTCTATCTATTAAAGTTAACGAATTGGACAACAAGAAACAGTTCAAATGTTTATGGGTAATTTCATATAAATATTTTTATACTTTTTATGTTGATTTTTTGTTTGATCATTTCTGATAATCTTATTGCAGGTGGGTCCTAATTATAAAGAAGATAAAGATATAATTTTATATCCAAATAAAGGTGGTAAAGTGGCCGATATATTGGAGGAAGCGGCGAAAGTTGTAGAAATGTCACCGGAAGGATCGGGCAGGTAGGAATCTGAAATATTCATTATAAATCTCGACTATTAATCCATTGTTTGTTTAAAAATAAGCTTTATACATATTCCTTTTAATATACTTATTGCTTGACTCATATGTAACTGTGTAACAGAATCTCAAGGCAATTTCTGTCCACTTCAAGATGTGTAATTGCTTTGAAAATGCATATTTAGTTCCAATGGTAACAGACTTATTTATTAATTTTCTTGATCACTGTCTTTAGAATAAAAGTATCATTTATGTATTAATTTATGTTAATGTTCAACATCTTTAATGTATCCTGCTTTTTAGCTCGATTTGTTATTAAGGTGTTATTTGGATATTTCAGATTAAGGATCGTGGAAGTGTCGTGTCACAAGGTGTTACCGGGGCCGGACCCCGAGTTAACTCTGGATCAAGTCACTAATTCGCCGCCCAGACTTTACCGGATAGAGGAGATCCCACGGGATGAGTTAGATTTGCAGGTATAATATTTTTATAGAAAACGAAATTACTTATTTAAATATATTTAGTGGTGAAGGCTATATTTTATTTGAGGTACAAATAATGATTCTTATGGTGGCAATTTTTTTTTAAATCATTGTTTAGGGTGTGCTGTGAAAACTATTAACGAAAAAGTAAATAATGTACTGACTATTGTGGTGGGAGGGTTTCCTATTAAATTATAAGTTTCATTCGGGTCACGTACCACCGTTTAAACATATCTCCAGTCTATAAAATTCCGAATACTCGAAATAAAAATAAATACACCCGGTAGCTTAACCTCACTATTAACGACAAATGATGTAATATGACTAAGGCTTTAAGGATAGCAACGCAGATTCTAGATCTACTGATCTTGAAGATGTCCAAGGTTGACAGGAATCGCTTAGTACCGATGAACTGGATGCTCGTTGCCTTCCAATCGTATAGTACAAAACCCTGAATGTCACTTAAACCATATAAAGCACCGCAAGTATATGTACCTCAAGTAAATATATCTTGTTATATCTAAGCAGTTAGTTGATAATGAGAAATGAATAAAATGTGTGGCCTTGCTCAGTCTGTGACCAAGTCGTCATGGCATGGAATATCAAGTCAGAATGAGATACCAGGAGAGATGTAAAATATTGTATCAGTGAATTACTTATTAACCAGTGTTCCTGTATGTACGTTTCAAAATTTAGGGGACTAGTTTTAGTTAAAAGAAAATAAACATGCATTTGACCCACAGGAAGACGAAATGTTAGTACCGTGCGCGCACTTCCACAAGCAGGTGTACGCAACATTCGGTATTCCGTTCTACGCGCGCGTTAAACACCACGAGCCGTTCCAGGCCGTCAAAGAGCGCCTGCAGAAGAAACTCGATATACCTGACAAGGAGTGGGAGAAGGTTACTATCCGCCATTGTTATGTTTCTGGATAACTTTCATCTGTATATTATTTGCTACAAAAGCAGATTTATTTGAAAATGTTTAATATTTAAAGTTCGCTGCTAACATTTAACAGTGAGACATCTCATAGTTGTAATCTTTTTAAGAGATGTTTAGGAGAATAAACCATGTCCTTATACAGTAGATTATTGTTGGTATTGACAAAAATCAATTTAAATATCGCGTGAGCGAATGAAGTGTCCACGAGGAAATATCTGGATACAGTGGAACAATTAAATGTGTAGGCGACTCTTTTAAGTGTAACTTTAGGTGACACTATATGGTTTTTATTTCAGTACAACTTCGCTATAGTAACTAATGGCAGACCTAATTATATAAGTGAAGGAGCAGTAGTGAACATTTTCGACTTCAGGCCAAGTAGTAATGCAAGTGAGTATTTATATACGAAAAATAGAATATAATTTTGACCACTATTTTATTCGCGCCATATTTAATTATTGTCTTTTTGATACGGTTTTATATCATTTAATATTATTATTTGGCTTATTGATTGTATTAACAAGATTTTACGTATATTCAAACATTATTGAGTTTGTTTGTGTATCATTATTTTTCATAATTGTTTAACGTAAGTTGTCTATTAAATAATTACTATTTTATTATGCGCTACAAAGGTTTTATTAGTTTAATTTCTTGCAATAAATGTTTTGTGTATGTATAGAGATGAAGTCTTGGCGATTAAAATGTGGTCCTATTATTAAGAATTTCCAGTTAAATCAATTCTACTCGGAACTAATACTCAAACGTAATAAAGACCTGTCGCTTCCAGACGCGACGGGGCGGCCGTGGCTCGGCCTCGAGCATATCAACAAGACGCCGAAGCGCTCCCGCGTCAACTACCTCGAGAAGGCCATCAAGATATACAACTGAGCATTCGCACTGCGTACGCGCCCGCGGACGCGCCCGTATGATAGTAGCATCATCACGTTTCATGAATAATCTGTTTTGTCTCTTTCACACTGCCGTGCTGATTTTAATTTCTATTCGATAGTCAAGATTTTTTAGAACACGTCATTGAAAATACGATAAAGCATTTTAACCGAGCGAATGCAGAGGGACAATAACATCATGACTGGATTGTAGTATTGTAGTTATATTTGAGTTCTTATCCGTTGTTTATATTATCGATTATCGCCACTTGTATTAACACATTTTTCTATTAATTATTAATGTGTATATCTTTTTAAACTTTGCTTAGTGGGAATACAGTTTTATTTATTAATTTTGGTTTTATTTATTGAAAATTGTGAAACGTGTAATCGTATTTATATGATTTTACTAACGTACGGTATATTAGCCTTAGTAACCGCTAACACCAATATTCAACTCCATCTCGGCTGTTTGTAGATCCACTTATAACGGCATTATAATAGTCCTGCTAGCGAATATTTTGAAGGTTTTTTCTTAAATATTTATGTTTTCAAACAAATATTCTAATTGAGAATTGTGAAATAATAGCAATATTAATAGAGTTAGATTAATATGGTTGCGATTAAAGGAGCGTTGTATTCGTTTACAAATTGCGTACAGTATCTAAGGAAATGTTCTGTAGCTGTTTAATTGGGTAAGTATTTGATAAATGCAAAGAGTTTTAATCGGGTACGATCAATTCTGAGTACAAAGATATTTGAGCCCAATGTAGCTTAGAAAAGGTGCGATTAGTACGTGTAAACTTAGAATTGTTCCTTTGATCGCGAGCCTTACACATATTGTGTCATAGTCAATAGTTCGCCTTAGCATTTCCAGTGTTATATCATGACGTGGCCTCTGAAAATTAGATGATAAACTAAATTGCTGTTTTACTTTTTATGGGACGGCTCGATCGATACGAGCCGCAAGGCTGTGCCAATACCGCGAGCTTTTGTAACGGGCAATTCGGCAACGTTTTACATCCAAATCCAAAAAGTTGAAATTTTTTTTGGCGTGTCCAATTGAAAATAATTTAACGTCTCTATGTGAAACGTACGTGTTTGGACGCGCCATATTATTGTGTACTTACTTCATAATATCTACGCGAGTATCACACATTTGAATGAAATACCCTTAATGTCGATTGGAACGCGTTATTAATGTACAATTTTCAAGATTTGTAACAAAATTGTTATTATGGCGAAGTCTCGTCAATGTAGTTAATGTTGAAAACTAGTGTTGTCAGCTCTATTGACTTCTGCTACCTGCTAACTCGATAGTTTTATATGGGACGTTTTGACTTTTTATGAGATAATTAAAGAATTTATTAAAACATCCCCATATAAAGCTAGCTTATACTTCGTTCTTTTTCTTAGAATCTAGTTAGAGATTTTGGTGATAGCTGAATCCAAATTTTTCATAATTTTCGACTTTCCTCTATTGAAATTAACATGGTTTCAATTTCATATTAGATAAAAATGTTATAAATTGTAAAATTGTATAACAACGCATTTCAATCCGCTTAAAGTGTATTTTATTTATTAACATCATATTTATTTTGGTAATTACAAAAACTAAGTATTTTAACTGTTTGATTATTGCATAACTTTAAGTTCAACTATGTACTTTATTTCCTTGTGTCCCGTAATTTAAATAATATTTTTAGATTTTTTTATCTTTGTGTCGTATAATTTGTGTGAAGGTTTCCCATTAGTTCGAAAGGAATCAAAATGATTCGTATCATTTTGATTCCGTAACGATGTAATATTCACCTTTAACGATAAATAATAGTTTTAAATTCAGATAAAGTTTAATTTTGCTCTCACACCTTAACTTCAGATTCTATCCTAATAATTTTTGGGAAGGAAGGAAGAATTTCTTGGAAGTGACCTCATATAAAAATATTAATTTTCACTTAGAATAACCTGATGGGAAACATTCAAAATTTGTTAAAAATGTTCGATTATTTAGTAAAACACGAACGTCGGTACAATAACACTTTGTATACTAACATTTTGCCCTAATTACAATGTTATCTTTTATAATACTAAAGATGTATTGTTGCTTTCATTTCGAAACGTAATTTGCTTTACGATTAGTATAAAAATTGTAAATAACTTATTTGTAGTTATCGAATTCAGATTAAATGTTTTTAAATAATTGATTGATAATTGTTTTCCTTTTTGAATTAATAAAATAAAAAATTGTATTGTTAATGTATTGTCGAATTGCCAATTTCATTTGTAAATTTTGTCAATATGATAATAGCAGCGTATATTATGTTAATGGCGTCGAATGTTTTGCTCGTGACACTGAGGAGCCTACTCTATAAATACAATTACAGTAAACGTTAAAAGTATTTCATAATTAGTATGTCAATTCAGAAAATATTTAAAAATGTTAATCAAATAGTGATATATATGGAATGGGCTCTTTAGTATTTTATATCCAAGCACCGCAATTTGGCTGAAAGCCTGAAGGTTAATTCTGTAAAAAAACTGCAAGTGCAAGTTTTCGCGTACGATTTGAGTCGACGTATATTGTTAAACTTCATTGCTGTCGACTCAAATGTCAACTTAAGCGTCCACCTGCAGTTATAGAATTAACCGTTTCAACACACCCCGTTTATATATTATTTTATTGATATTGTATATTATATTCGACTCGCCCGAGAAATGTTACGTTTGTATGGTTATGACGAAATTATGTATATATATGATGTAATAAATTAAGAGAAAAAAATTACAATAAGTTTTCGTAAAGATGCCTTAGACGTTTTAAGATATTTAGTTTGAAACGATAATACTTAACACCGTTGATAGATTTCATTTAATTTATAGAAAATAAAGTAACCAATTTGTGGCGTGAAGTTTTTTGGTAGGTTTTGTGTCGCGCTAATACATTAACAAGGTTTGAGGTATTGAGAATAGATATAGAGTACTTGCCTAATTTATTAAGGCAAATGGGATTATAATATACAGTTTTTTTTTTTAATTAACGTCTACAAATTCGTGACGGCGTCTGAACACAGCTTATACAAACTTGGACGATACTCCAATTTCATGTTGGATTTTCAACGTTTCTCTGAATATAATCCTATATTTGTTTGCTTTGGTTTATTTTCGACGTAAATTATCCCTTAAATATTTGTTAAAAATCAAATTTTAAATAAAAATGTATTGATATAGTTTCAATAATTGGTAATTGAGAGCCGCCCTTGAATTTTTTTTCCAAAGATTTTGCGTATATGTTCCCTTGCTCTGAACTGATCTTATTTTTTTAAATTATGTTCTAAAGAACTATTTATTTGAGAAAATTGGTGGAGTGATCTATTTTCATATTACTTATGACAACATCCAGTAAAAGACTACACCTAGATTATAAGTTATTTAAAAACATTTCTTTTTTTTATTATTATGGATGTAGAAACATAAACGCATTCTAAATTAACGATTTATTTCGATTATGGTCCTTATATTTGGAAATCTCGCTCGTTCAATGTGGTTAAAAAATTGTGCTTATGGAATTCCAGACTTTTAAATGTAAGCAGAACATCTATGATTAGTGGCAAAGATTAAACCGTAACGCCTATGGAACATGATAACGTAAGTAAAGAATAAAATCTATGGAGCTGGTTTATAAAGTTTTGAATATTAATACTAAAAAATACAGGCGAATTGAGAATTTCTTTTTTTTGGGATTGGTTTAAAATAAACTGTGACTCGTCTTGAAAGATGGATATAAAAAAGCAAAATATTTTTGTCGGTTTGAGTAATTTGCGATGAAACTAGTAATGAACGTCGAATTTGATATAATAATGTCCTTGAGAAAAAGTATTATAATCTTCATCGTTAAATAGACGAATCATATTTACTGCGCAGACAAGCCACAGGGAAGATTACCCAATTATAGTCATTAATTGACGCTGGTCGTCATGATTCTTGTACAGGGCTTATTCTAATGGATATCGCTATACTGGCAGCTACAGAAGTGCTTTGGAAATATTTTTTTATATGATATAGGAAGACAATCTAGTATACAGTTCGTCTATACTAAACAATACCTATCGCCCATGGACACCTCCAAGATCAGTTGATCTAGATTGTAGAAGATGGCTTGCCAACCTTATGACCTTAGCTATATTACATCATACAACATATTTGTCATAGATAGTGACGTTCTGCTGCCGGCCTTATGTATTTTTATTTCGAGTATTCGGAAAGTACTGGTTACTGGCATGTTAAAGTATTCATCTCGTCCCTTTTTTTCAAAGGACGTTCGCGTTTTTAGCCTATTGGCTATATAAACTAACCGGACGTTTTGGCTGAGCGTTGTAGCGCTCGCCGTGTGTCTGCTCCTAGAGTCATCTTGTCCGTTACAAACTTAATCCTAGATGCAAATGCAAAATGTTAAGTTCAACATGTCTATCTCGACGTGATTAAAATGATCGGAAGTTATATAGAATGGTTTAGGCGTTTGATGATTTGTAGTAAGCATTAATAAAAACGTTAACATTATTTCAAATAGTTTCTATTAATTTTAATTATCAAATAACGATTAAATTTCGTCCCGTTTTTTTGCATGAGGTATGTATGAAACTATCCCTAAATTAACTTATTAATTAAGTTATATAACAATTATTATTCTTGTCATGTAATTGTAGAGTATTGTATGTTGTAGGTATAAATACATTTTATAAGTACATTATTTACATTAATTTCTTAGTTTTTTTTAGGTTTATCTCGTTTTGCATAATAGACAGATAGACCAGCACTAATTAATGCGGCTCTGCACTTTTATACATTTCAAAAGGCTTTGTTCATAGATCGAGATCCGCTCGCGAAAATTACTTTTGTTCTTCCTCTTGAAGTACTTTTCAATGTAACATCGGCTATTGGCAACGTATTAATAATGTTGGAACTACAGCAGTTCTATTGTCTACAGATAATATAAAATGAATGATGCAGGCACATCGTATCTTCAGGAAAATGGCAAGTAATGTAAAAGAGTTATGGCAATAAAAAGTTTTATGATACGCGTTTCTAGTTTTATTATTATGTTTTATTTTTATGTAATTAGATAGTTTTTAGTGAGATTAATTAAGATCGTGATATATCTATTAAATAATCAACTTCAATCTTATAAAATAGTGATTTTCAATCCTTATTCGGGGGGTCGCCGACTGAAAAAAAAATTGCGGTTCTTACACAACAAAAACGCATCTTTAGTAAGATGGATATACTTGTTTATTTTTTAAAAAAGTCTCCGTCGTCGAAATTTCACCCGTTTGAATAATTGATAAATGTACCGAAATAAGAAAAAAATATTATTTAGTTTACGAAGTCATTTTTATTAAATTATTTTGGCTTTCTAATACACATGACTGCCGCGAGAATATTTCAACCTGTAAAGGGGTCGTCAAAGCAAAAAGATTGAAAAACTCTGTTATAAAGTTTTTGAATAAACACAATAAAAAGAACCAGCAGGTCTTAAAATGAATAATGTCATTAGACTAAGATACTCGTATCATCATTTACCGAATCTTAACTGGTCTGAAGTTATCATGAGTAATCCAAGTTCCGATCCTTGACTAACTTTACAACAATTTTATGTGTGTGTGTTCTCACATTGGAAGAGATGGCGCGTGGCTACAGTCTACGGCTGAATGGTGCGTCGTTAGGTATAATCCGATTCGGGAATCGGGGCATCGGAGCGACATCCCTGCATTCAGGCCATTCGGGCATTCTGCATTCATTCCCCGCCTCGCGCCCGCTCCATTCCGCAATGCGAGTTCAGGAATTTGAATGCAAATTGAAAATGCCATTAGATCAGCAAACATCTGCTTTCCGATAGAACTATTCAATTGTTTAGTCAGCGGGATATTATGTACTGACGAGGCCGAAACAAAGTCAGTTTCGCTTACTGTTTGCCTCTTAAATGTATATGTACATATCTAGTTGCGTTACCAGATATATAGACAAATAAATATTATAAAGTTGAAGAGTTTGTTCGTTTGTTTAAACGCACTAATCTCAGGAACCGCTTGTCCGATTTGAACAATTATTTCAGTGTTGGACAGTATGTTTATCAAGGAAGGCTATTGGTTGTATTGAATTTTCAAAAAAAATAAATAGGGATCCTGACTAAAAGTCTAGTTATGTAATTCAAGGTGTAAAAATCGAAATTACCACGAACGAAGCCACTGGCCGAAGCTAGTTGTCAAAATATAATAAAGATAGAAAAGAGTGCTTGTTTCGTTACCTATATATAATACTAATGAAAATTTGATGACAAAATAGATATACAAAGCTAGTATGATAGATAAAGTTTGTGATGTTTAATGTAGGTGGACCTAGGAAGTGCGACGGCAGAAGTGTATAAAATCGAGGAAGTTGATGGAAATGAAAAAAGTCAAGTAGCACGGTTTTCAAGACTGTAGCGAGTGAAAGTCTGTGGTCTGTCTATGCCTACGGAAAAGAGGTCTAATGCGTCAATACATATTATCATTATGGGCTACAAACATGAACTAGATACTATTATTTTCATAAAACTAGTATTTATAATCATTTTAGCTCAAAGATACTTAAGTTACTCGTAGTATATCTGACTATAACCCGATAATAGTGTTGCATAAAAATTATTCGCTACGGATCTGTTATAAGAATATTATAAAAAAATATATAACATTTTTATTTATAGAATGACACATACGAAAGTTGTTTGTACCTCCATCCTGATGTTGAAAGGTATAATTTTCATCTCAGAGCTGAGCTATATTTTTTACGGCATCATAAACATTTTTATACTCATTGCCTCGGTCACATTCGAATTTTGCTTGTAATTTCGTAATGCCGAGATGGGAAATCGACTTAAGGTTGTAAATGTGTTGAAATTGTTTGTTTTGGTGTATTTTATGGACGATGGTGCCTGTGAGCGTAAATTGACAACGGCTACAGTAAGGGACAGTACATCGCCTAAGCCTAGTACGATTTATAGGAGGATAAATGTTGATAGAAATGCAGATATCCAAACGAAGTCTCCGATTCAATTTTTTGCAATAACTGACACTAGACGTAGGAATACTAGAACACGTAAAGTTTTTTTACAAATAATTTCATACAAATACGGCCTTATAAAAAACTCTAAAACAAGTTTTGGTAAAAAACTGTTTTGGTATGTTGTCAGAAGCTAAAATCCTGCTAACGGACAGTTTCCCTCCTTATGAACTTCAGTTTTTAACAACAGTCTCGTAACTGTTGTATTGTTCTATTATACTGGGCTGCAAATTTCTATAAATAGAGCAGCAGATATATAAAATCTATATACAAAACGAGATCAATACTGTTTATGTAGCTGGCTCACGCTTGGTATAAGCGTCACGTCTTCACAAGTGATTCTATGAGGATCTGTAAGATCTGTATTGCGTGCGATAGGTCCTTGCCTGATAATATTATTAGCTGTATTCGATATAATAATGAGATAAAATTTTGTATTTAGTCATTGGTCAATGTCAACATTCGTTGGTAATTCATCAAGTTAATTAGTATTCTGTAGAAAATAATTAGATGTATTTTTGGAACTAAACTTTATGTATATACTAGCTGACCCATCAAATGTCGTTTGACAAATATATCGCGATTCAAAATAGATTCATGGTAGAGAGGAGAAATTAAGGTTGTATGTATTTTTTAATCTCATATGATAAAAATAAAAATATTTTTTTTTTGTCAAAATGATAAATGATTTCTGAGTCACCCTTATTATTTAGGGGTATGAGACATAGATGTTGGCCGTTTCTCAGACCCACCTGGAGAAGTTTTGGTAACAAATACTGAGATACGAGAATTTTATATATTAGATAGATAGGTACATTTCATACCTTTCACTATGCTAAAACAAACTCCATCATGCCTGCAATATTCCTAAGAATTTATCCGAAGCCTTTATAACATTTATGTCAACAGTAAGATTAATGACGTCACTGTTCTAATCTAGTTCTTTAAGCTTCATAATAACTCTTAAAGGTTCGCAAATATGGGACTGGGAAAATTGGTGTTTATTACAGCCGAAGGAAGGAAATTGCGACCGGAAAATAAATAGGTACATATAAAGTGATTTATGTGGCCTCTTGCCTTATTCTAATATTTAGAAATTTAAGTAATGTAATAGTTTCAGTTCTGGTTTATGCAATGAACGAGTGTAAAATCGTTGTTGAAAACGTAATCAAGACAAATTTTCTATTTTCTTTGAATATACGCTGTAAACACGATGTAACTGAGTACATGATTTACGTAGTGGTAAGTCATTATCATCGCACATGCAGTAGAGACTTATGTGTTGCCAACCTTTGGGTGAGAAGATTAACAGAATTGGCGATATTGAAATAAAATTGCAGAAATAAGTTTAACATATATTTAATGAAACTTCTATTTCAACCTTGTTTAGTTATTAAAAAATACATTCTACATATTTTTAATCTTCTTACTGTTTTCTAGATTTTATTATAATAGACATTTAGAAGAATGCTTACCGTTTATCTACAGTGGATGTGATGCTAATGAAAATAATTTTGAAACAAAATTAGAATGTGAAAGACGATGTTCAGGTAATATTATTCTTTCAGTCTCTTCTATTCCGAGCATATAAGTTTCACTGAAAAATTACGAGAGCGTGTGTATTAGTTTTAACATTAAACTTTGTTACTCATTGGAATGCCTATTTGACTTGAAATCTTAAAGACAATCTGACGCTGAAGGCTGGATATATTACTAAGTTATTGCAGCTAAACATTAAGGATAATATTTCGAACTATAAAGAATATTAAACAGAAATATCTTTGTATTAAACTTCGAAATTAGAGGTTAATATGATCTAACACTAATTACTTTCTTAGGTATAAATACAATGATAAACTTTGACGGTATTAGAAAATCGCTTCTTTGTCAATATCAACCCGACGTGGGAGGATGTCTAGCTTTTGTCAATACGTAAGTGCACTTAGAGGATTATCGCCGAACATGACTTGAACATTGTCTAAATGTCAAGATTTTATATAGAATAACTTGTGACTCATATTAAATCTAAATTCAAACTTAAGTCACGTTTTGGCAAACAGGCAGAAGTACTTATGTACTTTTATAAGTTTCAATTGAAATAATATAAATACTATGTATAATACTAACCTTTAATTAAATGTGTACTTAAATACTTTATCCTTGTTAATACATACATACTTGTATCACGCCTTTTTGCCGTATTAGAAGCCAAAGACTACCGCTTTCCACAAGATCCTAATAAACTCCTTTCGCTTTCTCTACCCCCATTAATGCTTTTCATGATTGAACATATTCTTGCCTGTCCTTAGGAAATCCTCGATTAAGTCTTAATAATAAACTGGATACAAGTTTTATGTATATATAAAAGTTTTGGGTGAAGTCTCTGTATATTATTGGACCTCAGTCTCGTCTGTCGATGCCTAATATTTATAAGCTTAATTTATTTCAGGTATTTCTATGATATTAATCGCCGTACTTGTTCCAAGTTTGTATACGGCGGTTGTTCTGGTAATTCAAATCGATTTGAAACAATGTTCGACTGTATGAAGACGTGTAAAGATCAAAATAAATAAAACAATACCAAAATTAAGCTTTGAATTGACGTTACATAATTTATCTGTAATGTAGGACTTCATGAGGAAGATATGATTTAAAACGCGGTGATTTGTTTGTTAGATTTCCAGACGAAATAGCTGATCTAATTTTGATGAATTATGGTATAGTGTTAGGTGGAGTGTTGATGTGAAACATTAATGGATAGAGTTCACATTGCATAGATACATTAGTATTGTGATACGAAATATAGGACAATTAGACATAAACACGATACAATTTATTGCTACTTAGTACAAGTACGAATGCATTCATTTAAATCTTGAAAATTATTTGCGTTGCCACCACAGCCCCCATAATTAAAGATTTTGCATTCGCCTGAAGTTACATCATAATGATATCTGAAAAATTAAAACAGTACACATTTAATTTTTTCCAGTTAATCGTAAAAGTCTTGGTGTTTAGTTTAAAATCGCTTATTCAGTCTAATTAAGTCTACTTATGTCTCAATTAGATTTTTACTGACAAAATAATTGAATGCACATTGGCTACTGTATCTTAGAATCTCTATATTGTTAAAATTATTTTGTAAATAATTCTAAATTTGAATGTTAGTGACTTTATGTCTACGGTACGACTGAATGATATTACAAGAACTAGTCCACATTCTTATATGTATTAATATCAATATTTCGAAGTTCGAATGTTCAATGAAAATTTTATTTATTGAGGCAACAATCAAATCAAATCTCGTATTTCGTATTATTTCTATAATTGAATGTTATTGGGTACATTATTTACATTGTTTGTTCGCCACTTTTTGATATTTTAATTAGGAAAGTATTCTGTTACGTTCGTTTTAAAAAAAAGAACATCGCGAAAGCTCGTAAAAAGCTCACGATAGAAATATATTTATATTTGTCAGGTACGAGTACGAAATTTATATGAAAGTTATCTATATATTGATTTTGTGTCACTAATATCACTATTGATATAAACAATTTTAAGGTGTAAAAACAGATTGATGTGCTATAATATTACTGTAATTTAGATAAGTAATTTTTGTTATTTACCTTGGTATATAGGCCAAGCAAAGTCCTTCATCTAGTGGTAAGTTGCAGCTATTCCGAAGTCCGTTTACTTAAAAAAAATATAACGATTATAATTCCAAATTATCAATATCTATTCTATGGTTAGCTTAGATTAATTATGTACAACTTACATGGTTTAAGAGCGAATATTTGATCTTGTAAAATTAATATTACCAAAATAATAACAAAACGCAACTTTAGTAAACTTTTCATTTTTTGTATGGCATACCATGTGAGAAAAACAAGTGATGAATAATGTTTTGCGGGTATAAAGCTATGCATAATTGTTAACAGTGATTAGTCACAGTTGTTATTAGAATTATTGTAATACACCATAAGAAGTTCATTAAACACGGCCCCGTTCTAATTATTCATTATGTAAAGAAAATTGCCGAAACTGTGATTTACTTTGAAAAAATCGTATTTTCTACAGAGTTTATTATCTAAGCTCTATAAAATACAAGAAATTAATAATGTATAGAGTCATATTTTGAATATATTTTATAACATACGTAAAATATACATTTCTGGGTTACATAAACTTTATTTATGCGAAATCTTCGACTCTAAAGAGCGCGTAGAATTTTGAAAAGAATTTCAAAGTTATTGCATCTTCAAAGTCTTAAACTGACGTTATCTGCCACATACATGATAGGAAACAAATATCACTAAAAGTAATTTACTTTTAGTGTACTTTATAAATATCCTGATTTCATTTTTTTTTGTAATTACTATACTTGTATTTATATTTTGAAAGATATATTAATTAGGTGAGAGGTCCCCAACTTTTTTGTTTTATCAACCACTCGCCTCGTATACTAGTTTTTTAGTTGTACTGAGATACTCATACTTGGGCCTATTGTAAAATTATTTAAACTGTAATAATTGAAAACTGTAATGGCGTAAACCTGTGGTGAAAATCTTCTATGTACTTTATATAA
>JAOSYY010000004.1:1330717-1340870 GCA_025727935.1 Hebomoia glaucippe
CCATAGATTATTATTTAGACAAGAGTTTTTACAAGGTATATAAAGGTATGTTTATTTTTTATAATCACAACCTTGTATTTTATTCGTGATATAAATTAAAGTTTAGGAACTGATTTATTTGTTCTGTGCCAAACTTAATAACCGGGCCGGTACAGTTGCCCGGATATTAATTAAATTCAGAGTCATCTTGCGAGGACATTATTTAGTATTTGGAGATTGACAGAATAACTGGTTCCCTTAATTAAAATTTGAGCTTTAATAATTTGTAATTCGGGAAAGGAAAGAAACTCAATTTTTGTGTAAAATGGATTTTTTTTTATTTATACATTTCATTGACGAAATTTTAAGTCTTAAGCTTTCAAATATGAAACTATTTAAAAGGATATTTTTCTAAGAGACAAACGTAGGGTTTTATATAAGTAAGTAAGTAAGCGCATATTAAAAGAATCTACAATGCTCTATGTAAAACAAATAATACAAAACATTCAACAATTACATGACAAAGAAGGATTTAATTAGATGTCCTTACAATGGTACAAAGAACTCTGTAATATATTTATAAAAATATAAAACTATACGAAGAATGTCTAGCTAATTAACATCCTTTACATTAAGGCTAAGATTTAAATCATATATTAATGAGAGTGAAAGAGAGACAAGTAATTTTTAGTTTTCGTTCCTATATAATATAGGGTGTTTGGGGACTGCTCCCGAAAACGAAGACTTCCTTATATTAAGTGATTTCGGTCGCCCATGGATAACTCCAAGATCTAGAAGACGCGTTGCCATCATAAGGCCTTACTTTTATTTTGAGCATTCAGGAATTCATAGACTGAAATCGAAACGCGCATATCACTTCACGACTTTTCCGTCTATGACCCGGATGGAACTTATAAATTATTAGGAGTTCCTCCCATCACATTTTAATACTCGAAAAGCCTGTGTTTTTTGATACTCGTCCGGCCACAGGCAGCCCGTATCCGAGGCAGAACATCAATTACATATTATTAAATGCAACTGCTTAACGGCCAGGACTCGAACCCGGTGCTCTAGCGTTGCGGTTGCTTTACCCAACCTCACGGCTACAGAGTCCTTAAAACATTAAACACACTCTCATAGCTATAATTAACAATAATACAACATTATTATCAAAATGGTAAACTTAATTATTGTTCATAATATTTTGAAGATTTTCCGAGAGATCGATACTTTAATAAAATATTGCAATGTTAGTTAAACGAGTTTTCCAATCTTCGACTACGAAAACACAATGTCATTGCGTCATTAATTCAATACTCTCAGTGGAAGCGAATTTGTCGTGAAAGTCACCAAGCATATAACACAGTTTGTGAACTTTAACGAACCACTAATTGGCTGACTTGTGTGCCGCGACACTTGAGATAAGATTAAATAGTCTGTGACTACAGTAACTACTAATCCTTAACTAATCTGATACCTAATGTTCCGTCTCTCATGACACCATTAATAGCAAATCCTACCATATAGCTATCCTACGATAATTGTTATGCTGTATAATAAGATTTTGTAAACTATTCGTATGACATTCATGAAAATCGTTAGGAATATACGCGTTTTCTTGATATCTTAAATAACAAGGAACATAATTTCTATAATAATATTATAAAAATGAAGACTTTAACGCGTTAATCTCAGGAACCGGCGATGTATAGTAAATTTATAGAAGAAGGCTATATTATATTTTCAAAAAATAGGAATCCTTACTAAAAGTCCAATAATGTAACCCAAGGTGTAAAAATCAAAATGATCGCGAGCGAAGCCTGTGGCAAAAGCTAGTTATATTATTATTTATTGCTTATAAAATACATAGAAATCAAAAAATAATTTTAAGTAATGTTTTATTATTTATGATTTCTGATATTTTTTCGTTTGGATTCAATAAATAATTCATTGACATTTGTCGTCAATCTATACAAATAAATAAATTTAAGTATCTGATTGTATAATTAAAATAACAGTGTTATCGTAATATTCTTGAAAGTCTATACAGCGTTTATAAAAGAAGTGCGCTATAAATTATTTGTGTCTGTTTGTTTGTTCCGTATAATGTCCGAAACAGCTGGATTGATTTTGTCGGGATTTAATTAGGCAATAGCTAATTTCATAAGTAGCTCAGACTTTTATTTCAACATCAATTTGTTTAATAGTTAAATCAACACAGTTGAAACCGCGGTGTAGTAGTACTGTCTCCATATAAATAATAAATTGGTGAGAATTGTGTTTGTACATTCAATAGATTTAGCCAAAAGCACACTGACACACTTGAAGTGGTTGATGAAATGGACATGAACCGTGTGTGAAAGCTAATCATAAATACTTCTATAGTTAGAGGCTCTTTTCACTCTTCATAAAGTTGCAGAAACTCAATTTCGCTCTAAATGGTTGTCGCAAAGTAGGGGATTGCGTTACAAAGTCGACACTGTCATCCATTTCCAGAAGCGGTAACTCAATCAACGCTTTGGATTTTCTTTTCTATATTCCCATGGCTAAGTGACTGAGAAGACGACAATAGGGACTCCATATATGTAAGTTGATATTTTTAGATTCAAGATCATTGGACTACGATTTTAGCAGGTCGCTGTCGCATCAAGTGTATTAATGCTTCATTTTAATTAAATTACTTATAAGCTCAAGCGGAAATTCTTTATTTTGTGGTCGACTGTTACGTATAAGTGTTTATGTTATAATGAATTTTCTTTATAAATATTGTAAATAATCAGTACGCAGTTAAAATCTTTTGAAGCGTCATCTGAAGTTGAGTCACGTACGACATATTTATTGGACGTTTTTACGGACTACAATAGAATGAAACCGAAATAAATTTTAATTTTTATAAGCATTTTATTAAAATTCCCATTGAAATGATACATTTTTGCGAAAGGCTGACAGCTACGAAGCTGAGATAACAGTACTTTGCTATACAAATATGTATAATCTAAAGATAAATAAAATTGAAATGTCTGGTAGTAATCAAATCAAAACCTATTTTTTAATATATGCATATGATATTTATTACAGAAACTCATTTTTCTATATATTCGTTTATTGCACGATACCTTCACTGCCACATAGTGAATATACGAAAACCGTGGGGCACACTTATTATTAAACATCATTATCCACGAAAATAGTGGATATTTAGAATATATGGCTGATACCTACTAGTATACAGGATGTTTAGGGACGAAAACAAGTGATAGTAGTAATGTCACCTTTGATGAAGGGACGAGCTTTAAACCGTTTATTAGTATTATTTCGCTCCATCATGTTAGTCCAGCTGTTTTGCTATCATGCTTCATTGCTGGTTCTTTTTTTTAGTAAATTAATGTATTTTTATGAAACTATTGTTTCATTTAGCTGCACTAACATGATAGAGCATAAATAATAGTAATAAAACGTTTTAAAAATATGTTATTTTTCCATCCCTTCATCTAAGTTGTCATTAGTACTATCACCGTCTTCGTTTTCGGGAGCAGTCCCTAAACACCTTGTATAGGCTAAAGTAATTTTGTTAATTAATTCATCAAATATTTAAATTGTAATATTTCATTCATTTTCACATGAATCCTTTCCCGATTTCCGATTGAAGATTTTCCGTGCGAACCATTGCGAATTCAATTGTAGGAAGCCTACAAGTTTTTGCTGCTATTTTCCTTTTCCATTGTCGCACAAGAGTCCTTAGTTATGTTCATTGTGTACTCACAAAAGCATTGCTGTGTTTGCACCTGACTACCATTGTTCAGTCAAGTAAAAAAACTGCCCCACACCTGTACTAAATGATTTATAAATCGCACAGAAATTATCATTTGAAATGTTAGCTAGTGAACAAACCTCAAAGAATAACCCTTAAACTTAAAAATTTATACACCATTTAATAGACAAGAAATTAAATTGTATTTACTAAATAAATATAAATAATATCTAAGTAAATTTATGTTATAGCAACATTTCAAATCGGATTTTATAAAGATTTTTCCCACAGACTAAATGAAATATTTTAAATAAATTTTAAAGCAGCGAAAGACTTAATATATATGAAATTTAAAGCTAAAATATAAAATATATAAGAGCGTCGTTCCATAAAGTAGTAAAGTAAATCCGAATCTATGCGTATTAATTTATGAGTGGAGCTTTGCACAGATTATGCAGATTCATGTTTAAATTTATAACTCCCCCTCACACTGAGCGTCGCTGATATGTACTATTGCCATTTTTTAGTATAATCTATGACACGATAATTATTTGACATTCAATAAATGTATTTGGGTTTTTTAACCTCTGTCAATAACTGTGGCACGGAAGACAAAAGATTCCTTTAACAATTTAGTCAAAGTTATCTTAAATGTGTGATTGCGTTTCAAAGCACAGATCTTAGGTTTAATAGCTTGGAATTAAGGCAAAAATTAGTTAGCTATTTTCTGTACAGAAAAAGTATCAGTAAAACAGACACAAATATGTGTCCGTTATATTATGATTGAGAGAAAAGGCCATTGTTATTTAAATATCATAATGACATTTAGATCTGCTATTTTATTTTTAAAAATTCACCGGGCTAGCCTCGATAAGATTCGCCTTCAAATATTGTACTAGGAAAAAATAGAAATATAATTATCAAATACCGTCAGTATAAGTTAGAATGTGTCATGAAGCTACAAAGACTTGTGCTGCATTAATTATAATATACTTATTCATTCATAAAAAATGGTAACGGATAAGGAGAATATTATAATTATAATACTGCATACAATATTTTCAGTGAGCGGCAATGTGACTTGACATACATTGTAAAATTACCCGTTGTAGTAGTTAGCAGGCTCGCAGCGTCACAAGGCCATTATGCTGACACTCGTCTTTCTAATAGTTCCCTTATAAAGAACTTTCAAACGAACCTCTGCGCTGTGACGTCACGGCGCTAATTAGAAGTGAAGTACAAAGCACCGCCACCTTTCCTCTTCGCACGATACATTTTTACAGAAAATGCTGACGTTTTCCGTTTTTTGTTCGAGTAAGTTATACGTAAGGGACACATTGACGTGACGTGTACATTTAAGGCTTTATTTGATAACTGCCGGTCCCTCGGTTTAGGTAATGATGACAGGAGAGTACTACGGTTTCACAATATTATAGATGATTGACTTCATTTGATGATGGTAATGGAATAAAAATCACTGTAATTTACTCCTTGTCAGAAGAGTTGTCTGGTATAACATCCGGTCAGAATCGGTAGAGCCGTTTCGAAAACTAGACAACAACACAATAGACGAAGATTTTATAAAGTTTTTGTTGTGAGTATAGCGAAATTACTTTAAATAGGCAAAAAAGATTTTTTTAAACGCATTTATAATTTGCATACTCAGAAAAAATGTTAACGTCATCACATTGAAGCAACGTGATTTTTATACAAATTATATTTTTCAATTATAGTGTTATACTAGAAGGCGTAAAATAATTTACTTAAAATACTTCATCGGTATGTGTGTATCGTTCGTTTACTTTATAACTTTTGTACAATATGCCTTTGAAACAAGCACTACTCTCTGTATTGTAGATTTTCATTCCCTGATTTTTCTTTTATTTTCAACGCTATTCTCATTTAGTAAATAAAGTTTTAACGAATACGCTTACGCATTTAATTTTATTCATCTTAACATTGCTTTAGTCAAAGTTTGTTAATTATGAAATATGAAGCTTTTAATAGTATCGTACAATGTTTATAATTAAACAATGTATTATTCAAACATTTTAAAAATTGTTTTCAATGTTTTTAAAGTGAATTTAGGAAGCCACTTCATAAAAAAATACCTACATACTGTACTAACAACTATTTTGGTTAAACATTCTGCTTTATAATTATATTTTAAAATTTCTTATAATATGGTAAGCAGGACGTAATATTTAACTGAAAGTACTTAATCCACCTCCGAGGTCTCTTCACATTCTCCGATCTTTTAATCTCTTAATTACATGAGTGCAGGCTTCGCGGATTTACACAAAAATAACCATTCAAAATGGACGCCCCCTTGCGCCTCCCTTGATATGAATAATTATACTTTTCGCTTCTGGTGCGTTTGTATTCGTTCTCGAAATGTACATCTGCGTTTAAAACGTAAATCCTTGGCCTGGATTTTATCCTAATGGAAATAATTTAAAGTATTTTAAATTTACCCGCTAGCTTTTATTATTCTAAAGAATACTAACGCATTTTCTAATTTAATGAAAAATTAAAAATAAATATAAACAAAAAATATTATAAACGTCACATTTTGGGTGATATTTTAAATAGATTAAAAAAGCAAATGTCAAATAAAAACTTTTTTTATAGAATATAGAAACTTGTCGTATCGAAGATAAACGGACACATAAATGTGTCTATGCCATTTTGGTAACGTTTATACGAGACTTCTAGGTAGTCGTATGGCTTTATATCCAGATTTATATACTCAAAGATATAAATGGAATTAACTTGACCTGATATTCCGTTAATGCGAATAAGGTTCAATGCAACCTGATAATTAAAGAAAATACAGTAACGAATAAGTGGAAAAATCTTTAAATTGCGAAAAGATTTATTAATCCGTATCCGATAGACATAAGTGGCCATCTTGTAATGGTTCTATTCAGGTTTAGAGTTTTCGCAGAATCACCGCTCGACGATTCCTCTCCTTTAAAGTTTTTTGCTTTTATTCGACAGGATTCGCCTCGTCAGTTACTCTGTTCCAGATCGAGTTAAACTATTGGGTTACGAGAGAATCTGCTGAGCAATGGCCGTAATAAATTCAAGAAATTCTGAATATCGCAGTAATTGTTCTAACATTTGAAAATGGCATTACATTTAACCGACGACACAAAGAAGGCTATTATAAAATTAATATCGTTTTGTGGCTTCATAGTTGTAAATGATTGCGCCGTTTTGTGCCATTTTTGAAACGGCCTTAGGCGTAATTTATAAAGATCTGTACAGACGTTATATGATTTTTCATCAGGATTAATATTAAAAAAATATAATATAATTCTCTATTTATAACGTTATGAAGTTTAACTATATATAGTGTGGAATTGAAAATAGAAATATTAAAAGTTATTGATTTTTTGTTTTTCACATTTCATTTTATAAATATATAGTTTTTTATTTTATTCCTATCATAGTAATGTTGCGTTTACCTATAAGTTAGATATATATATAGATTTATATATGTTATTTAGTAGTAAGTTAATTATATGTATGTAGTTCGTAAGCCCAAATAAATTACCTTAAAATTTTAAAATATTATTCATATGTGTAATAATTTTCAGTACGACAAAAGTACAGGTATAAAACAAGGTAATGAAAGCACCGATGTTTTGTGAAAGACTGTTTAATATCATGTACAAGAGTCGTGATTATTTTTCAGAAAAATGGCAGTGACTCCGAAATATTCGCCGTGTTTTATGTTCTTTGCAGACCGAGCAGTAAAATTTTAACAACCATCTCAAATATTTAATAATGTTATATAGACATTATGCTATGCTTTTATGAATATATTAAAAAGTATATTAAGCATTTTTACTTTGGATATAAAGCGACAGCCCTAATCATTCAATTAATTTCGTATCTACCATTTTTCATAGCATTAGCAATTGAGAATTTTTATTTATGTAAAATTAATCTGGAAATATCACTACTTCTCACACCATTTATAGAAATATTTGGATATTATATGGTTTTTAAACGTTTCTAAAACTGAATTTTGGTAGTCAATGTCCTCAGATTTCACTCGCTTCTTTTTTTGTATCGATTTAAGCTTATTAAGACCTTACATAAGCTATCTCCCACTTAAAATCCCGTCAAAATTGGTCCATCCGTAGGGTAATTTATTTGAAACAAAGAACGACAGACTAAAATGTTTTTAAATCGTGCTACTATTATAAGTATTACATATATTTTCATACGTCAGAAAAAAGCCGCATTTTGAGATTACAAACGTAGTATCATAGAACACGTACTTAGATCTATACGGCCGTGATCGTAATGACAATACTTTTAAAGCTCTGAATATTTTATTTTAAAATAATATATACAATACCAATAATGTTAAGAAGTATTAGTGAACCATCTTTAGGTACAATTGGTACTGGGTATGTATTCCTAAAAACCTTTGTATTGAACCTTTATCATCTTTGATGGTATTATGTTTAGTAACGTTTTGGAGATGTTAAAGATACCTATATAAGACACATCTCTTTCGAGGAATTTTGTAATACATAAATCGAGATATTACTGTCATCAATAATAATTCAACAAAATATTTGTTTCATAAAAAATTATAAGACATTTATTCATTGGGCCATCGAAAGCCTTGTTAAAATTGTGTCCTATGAAAATTATATATAAAAATACTTAAGTTTATCTTAATTTTTTCAGAACAATCGCAACTACAACGACTCGAGCTAGTAGAGCGAACTTGCCTAAAAATAAAATAAGAATTTGGAGAGGACAATGTCTATGGGAAGGACGTTTGGGAGCTATCATTAAATTTATAATGATGCTGTCTTGGAGTTTAAGATGGCAAGTTAGTAGTACAATGGTTTAAAAAACCTAATTCTATCATCGTAATTTTTAAACAAATTTCACAGATTAATTATTAACTTAAAATATAAAACCTCCTTTTTAAAAAAATATAAGAAATAGGTCGTATATCTCCGAGCCACTGCCTATACAAATACACCCAAGAGTTCTTTTTTATTTCTATTCCTTACAGACCTTGGTGTTGCTAGTGATTATTTATAAATATATAGTTCATTTCTTTATTGTCTACTATTTGGATGAAAATTGGTACTTTCTGGATTATTTATTAATGGGAGGAGAAATTATATTTTTCACTGACGTCGCCATACATTGCTTACACTTATTCTGGCCAGTGTTACGATTGTATATACGAGTTTATAGAAGAAATCATGTGTTGCTGGTATATGATATGTTAACTATAATTCCATTTACGGCTATGTGTAAGTAATTATAAAATAGCTACTGAAATAATAAAGAGAATTATTGTATAACATTATAATTAACTTTTAGTCAAACACGCAGAAGGGAATGACACAATGCTATTGTTTGGTCGGTGGTTGGAAATATGCCGCATATATAGAATTTTTAGTTACTTTAGAAATTTAAATGATTCAGTGAGTTTTTAATCATACTACTTTTTCCTATTTTTATGCCATTATTTACATATTATACAAAAACTTTCTACACTTAATCTCGTTGTAAACTCTTAGCAAAGTTCGCACATCATTTTGTGGACTTGATTCCTAAAAGTGGGTTCTTTGTTTTTATTGCATAATATAATTATACTTTTTAAATTAAAAAAAAATAATGACATTCTCATTTAGAGTCGAAGTAATGGAAAATTATTGATCTAACAATCTATTTCAATCTTAACTTACTTAGTACATTCTATAATTTTTATACGTTATGGATTGAAGTATTACCGATTACTACAGATGGGGAGTTCCCGCAAAAATTTATACATTGTAGAGCATGCCATAATAGCAGCTTTGGTATTGCATGGTGGGACTTGCATGTGGTATTATCTTCATCGTCCCACTGTCAATTCACTTTCTTGGCACTTATTAAAGTTTTCCTCCGAAATTAATGTGCAGAAAATGGAATTTAACAGGTAAAATTTTTAAAAATTGTGTTATATATAGAGCTTGTAAAAAAATATCTGACTGTATGCTACATCTATACATATATGTTAAGTTAAAACTTTCATTTATACAGAATGTTCGGGGACAGCTCCCGAAAACTAATAGGAAGGAAAAAATTGACCCTGAACCTAAAAAAACATATTTTTAAAACGTTTTAGTAGCTTTGCTTACGCTCCATCATGATAGTACTGCTACATAAAACGATAGTTTCGTAAAAAATATATTACTTTACAAAAAAAAAGAATCGGCAATGGACCATCATAACAAAAATAGCTGGACTAACACGATGGAGCGAAATACGTTAATAATACTTTTTAAAAATATGTTTTTTTTAGTTAGGAACGATTTAATTTTTCCGTACCATCATCAAAGGTGTCATGAGTACTATCATCTGTCTTCGTTTTCGGGAGCGGTCCCCTAACACCCG
>JAOSYY010000004.1:1382766-1401493 GCA_025727935.1 Hebomoia glaucippe
CGTCTCTAGCGGCTCCTCCTCAAAATCATTGTCCACTTACTGGTGTTAAATATAAGAAACCACATTGTATAGCTTTTTAGAACCAATAAATAAAAAAAAATACTACGGTTTTATCCGTGCAAACTTGAATTTAAATGATGAAACAAAACTTAACAAGTGCAATTGTCTGCGATAAACTATGACCGATAGAGTCTGAAGGCTTTGTATGTTTTTGTGAGGAACTCTTAATAATTTCGTAAGTTCCGCTCAGGTCACGTATCACCGTTCATAAATAGAAAAGGCGTGAAGTGCTATGCGCGTTTCGATTTCAGTCTATGAATTTCCGAATACTCGGAATAACGTCACAACGTCAAAATTGATGTAACATGGCTAAGGCCTTAAGGTTGGCAACGCGTCTTCTAGATCTACTGATCTTGGAGGTGTCCATAGGCGATAGGAGTCGCATAATACAAGTGAACTATATGCTTTTTTGTCTTCCCATCGCATAAAAAATCTCTGACTTCTCAAAGTTATTTTTAGACCTTTCATTCACTTCATAAATGTAAAAGCTCCTAGTTATAAAAAGGTGGGTGTTGTAGAGAATCGATTAAAGGAAGCAGCGTGGATAAAAGGCGGCAAATTGACAGTAAATTGATTGAGAGTCGCCACTCGCTGGCTCAGTGGGTCTCTGATCTGATTACGACTTCATCTCGACACGGGTTCCGGCGGATATTTTGCGTCATGTTTCACTTACATATATATACCAGAATGAACACCTATTTCCCTTAATCACGCCATAATTTAAAAATGACAGATTCATTATATTTTAAGTTTTCTGACCATGTAATAGGGTCTTATGAAAATAAATATTAAGAAAATGACAGAAATTTATAGAAATATTAACGGCTATTTAAATTTGCATAGTTTGTTGGCGTGAGGTACACAAGCGGCTTCGCCAGAGGCATTAAGGCAATTCTATTTCAGAATAAAACCAGCATTTGTCTTATATTTAAACTTTATAAAATCTGGAATGATTAAAAACGCACATTTGCCAATTGCTAACATAACACACAGTACAATTCCCTTAAGTACTCTAAATAGTTTAAACGAAAGGTATTATAACGTTCCTTTGAAATGGAGTTTTTAAATCGCAAGGTTGAATAGACAGAGGTTTGCCGCAGCTCGCCCATCAAATATGAAAAACCTACTCGGACGGTGTTCCACTATGGGACCATATTAAATAACAGCGCCGCGTAACTGTAACGTGCATTTTCATATTTTACATTTTAAAAGTACATAGCGTTACAAACTGTTTGCATATTTTATCAATAGTGTGTAAAAGGTACTGCATTATGATGATTTTATGGCACAAGTATGGAAATATTTGAAACAATTTTTAATGTCGACGATTACTTTTAGCGAATTATTTTATAGTTTACTATATTTTAGATTATAAATAATATTTTGAAAATAGAAATCTCGCCTTTCCCGTAGGTGTAGGCAGTGTGGCTTACTTGCTCTACTATCATGTCTCGATTTGACACATTATTGACTTGGGTTTTCCTTATGACCTCCTCTAAGGTCTTAAGTTCTTTCGTTTACGTCCATTAAGGTATCGTCTTTCGCTGTACACTCTATTTAGTCATTAATTTTATTAATTCTCGCCAATAGTGTTCTTAACATCTCGTTCAGCATATCTCTAGGTCAATGTTAGTTTTCTTTATATAAACTTTAAACTAATATATGAAATTAATTTATTATTTGCTTCATGTGTAGCTAATAAGCAATGTACTAAATATTTGACCTACTCCTATTTGTCGTTGAAAATCTTTGTATTTAGTTCAGGTCCTCTGAAATAAATTAATAACAAATCTAATCTGACAATGGAATCGGGACATAAAAAGCCTTATATTTTTCATTATATTCGTAATGAATAGAGATTTGAAATATATTAAGATTGAAATTGTGTCTCAAAAATCAGATATTTTAATACAAATATTTAAGTCTTCGTAATCCCTTAGATATATGTAGACAAGGTCTATTGGGATTGAGGGCATACAGATTTCTAAAAAGAAATCGAAACATTTACTTAAGACATTGGGTACAATTTAATCAATGATTTTTTACTAACACCTTACAATAAAATTCTGCCAGGGTATTCTGCCTTTATAAAATTTCATTTTTTTGTACTTTGTATGTTATGTATACATACAAAAAAATTAAAGTTTCATTACCAGCTTAATCGTGGAGTTTTTAATACTACAGGATGACAAACGAGCATACAGTTCAACTTGTAGGAAGCGGTTCCTGTCGCCCATGAACACCTCCAGAGGATCTAAGAGACGCGTTGTCAACCTTAAGACCTTAGCGATATTATATCAATTATAATTTTATACCATAGAGCTGCTAATCTTAGTTTTTTCCAGTATCTGGAAATTCGTTCAAGTCTGAACCCGGTGGTACGTGAATGTTAAGAGTTCCCCCCCACCAAGATTAAAGTGTTTTTAGTAATATATGTGTGTTTTATGAACAGCTTATTCGTGAATTTAACTCAATCTCACAAATGAAACTAACAATAGTTATAAGTGATGTGAATAATATAATTGTCTCGTTGTTATGCAAATTTCAGAAAGATTTATAGGGTTGCAACTAGTTACGCTCCAAATAGCTGGAGTCATATCTACGAGCGTGACTTGTATTATGTTATTATCTGCATTTGAATTTAATTTCAAGTTCCCGTAAAACCAAGCTCTATCTAGTAATGGGATATGTGAGCTGTATTTAACTAAAGTTACTTAGATATTCTTGATATTCATCACATTCTGAGAATTGTCTCTAACTAAAGTTTATTTTCTTGGAGATATGTAGCCTTGGCGTATTAAAATTTGAATTTGGAATTTATTCTTTAATAATCTGATTTATATAAGTTGTCCTATTTGGAAATTTTACGAGGTGTAATAATAATATAAGATTCTCAAAATCGTTTAAGGAGATTTTAAAACGATACACGTTATTTTCTTAATGAAAGACATTTAATATTTCGGTACTAGGGGCAAGTTTTGTATAAATCTGATGAATAAAAGTAAGCTTTATAATATATAACTTACAATACCTAAGTGGCCTATTCGAATTTATTTTTTACATTTGTATAAAACTTAATAAATACGTATTTTACATACTGGAATTTCGTAAAGACTACGATATTCAAAACCGTATCAACTTCTGCTGTTTAGTTAAAAAGTAAACTGGCAAATAGACAAACTTAAATACTAAAATAGTTTTATACTATTTAAATATGGTATGGTACAATGTCGCTAGATTGTCACTATATGTAGAATGATGCAGTGATGCGAGGCATTTTAGAAGCTGACTAATCCGTGAAGCGGCAACGATAGTGCATTTTCAAGCTTAAAATAGATTAAATCTTCCTGGAATGTTCGTGAATTCTGCCGTTTGGAACGTTTAAAATGTTGAATGTGGTTTAAAATTTAATAGTTCTATTTAAGATAGCTTCTACCAGCCGGCTTCGCTCGCATTCATTTCAATTTTTATACCTTGAGTTACATTATTAGAGTTTCAGTAAGGACCTCTAATTTTTTTTAAATATAGTTTTGCATATAGCCTTCCTGGATAAATGTATTATTTAACATTGAAAGAATTTTTGAAATCGGTATTAGCGTCATGAGATTAGCGCGTTCAAATCACAAAACAAACTTTTCACCTTTATCTAATATATAAAATTCTCGTGTCACAATGTTCGTTCCCATACTCCTACGAAAGGGCATGACCGATTTTCGTAAAATTTTATATGCATATTCAGTAGGTCTGAGAATCGGCTACTATCTATTTTTCTAAACTTTAAGTGATAAGGGCTGTTCACCCCAAAATTTTCTTTTTGATAATTTTTTTTTATGTGGCATCAAAAAATACATACAACTCTATATATTTATATGGCAAAACGACGTTTGCTGGGTTAGCTAGTAATACTATTTTACTGAATATTGTACTAGTAATATAGATATAAGAATTATTTGAAAGTAAATTAGTGAAGTTCCTTAATTTAAAAATATAGTAAGAGTGCTTAAGTAGAAAATATAAAAATCCAACTGTCTAAGAATACGAAAGCGCTTAAAATTTAATTTTGATAAGAAAAATTTTATCTGTATTTTATAAATTATAGACGTAGATTAAAATAACTTAGAACTGTACTCCACTTAAAATATTTTCTTTCTTATTCAATATTATCCTTTTTGAGATCAGCCTTGCGTCCGCAAATTTATGTATCTTGTTAAAGACGTCGACATTATACGACGAAGAACTTATTTTACTGCTATTCGATATTCCATTTCACTACAATCCCATATAATACGAAACTCTGACGTTGAGAAAAACGAAATTTTAAACGAAACATCATTTTATACTGACATATATAGTAGCATATGTGGTGAATCTATTGTTTTATCTAACTTTTTCTTCTGTTCCGTAGTTCGGATACTCGAAATAAAAATAAATAAGGCCGGCAGAAAAATTTCACAAGGTCATAAATGATCTAATATGCCTTAAGGCCTTAAGGTTGTCTAGATCTACTGATCTTGGAGGTGTCCACGTGCAACAAGTATGCTCGATTTTCTTCCTATCGCATAAAAAACGTAGTTAAAATACTTTGTATGTATTTGACAAAGATGAAATTGATCAATCTTGTTAAAGACGATTAAAAAATAATAAAAACAAATCATAAGCCGTAAATATAAACAAGTAACAATCCGTAGCATTTCGGTAGCTGATAAAGCGGCAAAAAATTCATTCAATCTTCGCGTTAGTTGAGGAGTTAAGAGCTTTACTTTCCATTCTAACTGAAACTGAATCGTTTATGCAAACGATGTTGGATACCGTGTTTAATGTCCACTCGATTTGATTGGATTTTATTCAATCTATTGGACAATATATTAAAATGCTTTAAGTATTCGCATTTTACGGTCGGGATAACTATAAAAATCCTATTTTAAACTGTAAAAATATAAGACGGATACTAATATAATTTCTACATTTGAGATAATCGGCAATATTTCGAGTATGTTATCAACTGAACCCAAAAGTTCGGGTTCCACTGCGGTACTGATAGTAATACTTTGGGACCATTTTCCATCAAACTGGATTTCGAGGATAAAATTTACATATAAATGTTTTATATACGATAATGTACTTACAGAAAGTCTTTTAGGAGCTTTGATATCGAAAAGAGTTTACAAAAAACTCTCGCACTTTTGAGACTATTGTTACCAACTTATTTACCTAATGCTATATGTTACCGTTATTTATAAATTAGTATTGTTTTGTGCTAAGATTATCAATTTTAATATTATCTAAAAAAACCGAATCGATTACCAGTGTAAGTTATTACTTTATGACGAATAATCAAACAGACACACAAATATATGCCCTAAACTCCATTTAGTCTCACAAGTCATATAATGCAACTATTTATGGTTAATTAAAATATTTTATAAATAACGTCTAATGTTACACGTAGTATATCGTAGCAGATTTCGTAGACTATCGGTGGCGGACAATTCTTGCTACACGCTTTGCTACGCTTGTAGACCACGTGTCTACTATACTTTAAATGTAACTTACATTGTATTCCGTTTCAAAGGATGGAAAAAATAGTTTATAAATAACGTCTAATGTTACCCGTAGCATATCGTAGCAGATTTCGTAGCACGTTCGGAATCGGATAATTTTTGCTACACGCATTGCTACGCTTGTAGACCACGTGTCTACTATACTTTAAATGTAACTTACATTGTATTCCGTTTCAAAGGATGGAAAGCTCTATGGTACTGCAGTGCGCCATTAGTAAAACAATTTTACTGCCTCCCACATGTTGCAGTTAATGTGATTCTGGTGTAATACTGCTCTAGCAGTCTGGTCTAAATACACGTTTTAGTAAAATGTTGTATCCTTTTACGAATATTACTAAACACGATGTTATTTAAGTTTAAAAATATTTTTAAAAGAACAATCAGCAGAACGAATTTTAAGTGTTTAAAAGTTAATAATTAAAAAAATTACTTCATTTATATGTCCTAGTAGTTCTTGATAATGCTTATATAGCGGTTGAAATAAGGTTAAGAAGCAACTTAATCCGACTAATTAGAATGAATTGGGTACCTAAATACTTAATAACTCCGTGTTTAATCTAGATTCTCGTAGGTTCTTAGGTAATAAACGAGCCGTCTAGTGAGAAATTTTATCTACGGCTTTCGAATTCTGAAATATAATAAAATTATGGTTTTTAAGATGCTGTTAATTTTTATTTTAAATGTTTTACTAAAATTTAAGAAAATAATTAATAAATTGCCCTAATTATTATATCTCCTTGAATAAAAGGTTATAAAATAAAACAACGTTTAATATAAATAGATAATATAATTGTAAAAAAATTGTATACATATTAATATGTATAACAGAATTCACTAAGTTGACTAGATATTCACTAATTATTTGGCAGTGTAATTCCTCAACTCCCTGAGTCTTGTGAGCAACCTGCTGATAGAAATAAATAATTTTCAATATCAGTTACTATAAAATATGTGAGATTGCTTCACGTTCCTAATTCCACGATATAATTCTACTTTTTAATTTTTCTTGACCAACGCTTATTATATTCATGTAATCCATTCATTCTTACTTTTGATAATCTCATATGTAATAATGAAAACACTATATTCTTGAAGCGATGTGCATACATTACAATTTTCCTCTTATTAAAGTTTCTCTTACATTTCCTTTACACGAATGAATACTTTTATACATAGTCGTTTATTTAATGAACAATAATCAAGACCATAGAATATACAACGAAAAAATAATATAATTTAAATTACCATGATCTGGGCAATAATGTCGTCTGCGCCTACGCCGCCGTTGTGCTTCGTAAGCGTCCAGACACGTTTCCTCTGCATAGGATTTTATTAGTACACAAATGGCTATATCTTTAATTAATGTATAATATATTTTTATAATTTAAAACAAAGATTAAACTTTATTTTTTTATAATAAAATCTGTACTACGTGATATCACATTTTAGGGAAAAGTTATGTAGGAAAAAACAACAACTATATTTCGTAAACGGGAAAAACCCTTCCTCAATTATAGTATGATCTATTGAGAATAATTTAATTATAAGCTATTTGACGTCATTATGTAATATCGAAATAGTTAATTATAGTTATAGCTAAATAATAACAGCTTATCAAAGTAATTTACATACCATCGGTACTGTGTTGGTGTACGGGCGGTGCTGCTTCATCATCGTGTCTCGCCAAAGCTCGCAACTGTAGCGTATAAGCTCTTGATCCTGGGCCGACGCCTTCACCACCAGCAAAAGTCGCGTATGGACTTATTTCATACACATCTACATAATATATTAAATTAAGAATGTAAATAGCCTCAGAATAGAATCAAATTAGAATAATAATATAAAATTATAGTATTTTTAAAAATATTACCGTTAAAACTGTAGAAAGTGCTAGAATTTTGTGATAAAAACCTAATAAATAATACTTACCATAAAGTTCTCATCTTCTAGCCTTCATATAATTTATTTTATACCTTTTAAGTAAATTAAAATATGTTTTTAGTTTAAAAAAAATTTTGAATGATAATGAGTCAAACCTGGTGGATCTGGTGGCAATTTCGGGGTAGAGTGCGGTGGGCGATAAGTACCGCAAATAGCCTTATCAGCGTTCGTAGTAACCCGGGGCATAGCTACATCAGTCCTGTGCAAATAAAAAATAGACAATTTAAACACGAACCATGGAATTATATCTACAATAAATCGTAGCATCAGTTGCATTTACGACTACACATGTAAGCTATCATCATAAACTAATAATTTTCAAGATTTTGTACGGTAACGTAAATATATATCTAAAATAAATCCAATATAACGCGCTATATAACAATTGTCTGCCATTGAAATTGCTTTCCACATTAGAGTTTTGGAATCACGAACAAACAGACTGATAATATTTTTACATTATGTTTGTATTATAGATACCTTCATATATATATAGAAAAATCTCTTGTTTTAATATTATAAACAGACGCTTTACTATTTATTAAGTATAGATTCGTCTATGTACACCACAAAGAAATCTAAGAATCGTTTTACATAAGAAACATGTCTATGATATTGACTCGTCAGCTAAAAAAATCGAACACGAATATAAAGGTGAGAAGGGTCAATGATATCACATTGAATACTCGATAAGAGGGTCTTGTGTCAGCTCCTTGTCATTTGCAGATTCTTATTTCATTTTTACGCAAAAAGTGAGCCGTAAACTTCGCCAGTTAAAGTGATCTAATTAAGATACGTGTGATGAAGCTTTTTATGACTGAAGAAAATGCTGCACAGTTATTTTTAAATGAGAAAATTTATTAAACTTAGAAAAAGCATCAAATTCACTATAGCTGTTAAGAGTTATGATTAGTTTCTTGTTTTTGTGCTACGAATTTAGATTATGAAGATTTGTATGTTTCATTATGCAAAAATTGTCGTAAGCTTAACCTTCATATACCATAAAAACCCGGATATATTTTAAATTCTTGAAACCCGAGATTGCAGATTGCAAAAGTTTCGTGTCTGATAAATGTACTGATAAATCAGCAAGTACGCATTAAAACTTGGATGAAAATTGTCATGCTTCAAGAGAAAAAATTTATAAAATTCTCGTGTCACAATGTTCGTCTCCATACTCTTCTCAAACGGCAGGAATCTTGTAAAAAGTTTATAGTTCACAGTTTTTTTTAATTTTTTAGACAAAATATATTGTTTCAATTTTTTATGATACAGCATATAAAAACAACCCACAAATTTTCACCGGCATATTTTATATATTTGTGTGGCAAAACGACGTTTGCTGAGTCAACTAGTAATGTAATAAATGTTAGAAATAAGATGTTAAAAACGATATATCTTTTTAATATGAATATTGAAGATTTACAAATGCTACGATTTTGTATCCATAAAAAAATACAATAAAGAATTTAAAGTTTATTAGTTAATAGTAAAATATTCATTTATATACCATAAATTTATTATCTTAAATATTATTGACCTCGATTCATTAAGAATCGCTTTTCATTTATGTTGCATAATAATAATTAACTTGGAATTTGCTCACGAGATAACCGCTTTGTGGGATGTGAATTCGACGATCATTGTCCCTATAGTAGCGTGAACAGTCTCATAGCGAGCGTCTTGACCGACATCTAAAAAGTCTCTCGCTAGATACTTGGATCAAGGGACAGATGCAAAAGGCAGAAGTCCTGGACACAGTACGTATTGTCAGAAGGTTTCTTTCTCTGCGGCCCTAACCATCGGTAGTTTGGGCCATTCTCCGTGATTTTCCAGATTAGGTTTTTATACTATTTTTATTTTACTTTTATATTTATTTTATAAAAACCTAATTGAGAAATTAAATATATGAGAGAAGAGTAAATGAGATTTATGTGATTTGAATGCAGGAGTTCTCAAACGTGTTCCGTTTTTTTTCGTTTGCCAATATTTCACTGTATTTTGATTTTACTAGAACGAAAAAGCTTTTAAGAACTCAAAGTGTCATGTTTGATCTGTATTCGAATATGTATTTTAAAATAGGCACAGTGATAGCTCGTCTCCATGATAGCATCCCGTCGTCGTTCTTCGTACAGTAAAAGACAATCATTAGCTTACCTTTTTCTTCTAAGCAGTATTGCCAGTATAGTTAGTGCGGCTACCGATAACGCAGCGCATAAAGCCAGTAGTAAGGCTAACTCCCCAGCTGTGGCGGGGAAAGGCGCGTCCACTTCTTCAGCATAACCGCCTTCAGCGGGACTTGTACTAAATTCATAGACTTCTCGTGTCCAACCCGCTTCATTTGATGCGCGAGCCGCGACGCGATATCGTGAACCGGGCGTTAAACCTAACATAGAATAGGACTTATATCATAAAATCGATATATTCAAAGACGCTTATGTTTATTTTGGTTATGAGTGTCAGAATCAGAGTAGTGTGCTCAGAATTGTTGTGGGCAAATACATAAAAAAGTATTATTTTTTTAAAAGATACACAAAATTCCTTAACCAAAAAAATACAGTATAAATTTGTTTTGAAATTTAGAATATGAGACTCAGAATCAGAGTAGTTTGCTTAGAATTGTTATAGGCAAACACAAAAAAAATTAAAAGAAATACAGAAAATTCTTTAACGAAAAAATAAAGTATAACTTTGTTTTTAAAATAAACGGAAATAGTGTTTTAAGTAATAATGAAGTATTTACAATAACCGTTTCCATATAAAATTTTCAATAACAATACTCTCATTAAAAAGAAAATGTTGAAAGAAACTTACCACCCAAAATAACTTCACCGCCAACAGGAACATCTCTAGCGCCTGCGACACCCGAACCAGCCCATTCCAGTTTTAAAGCCACTGGCCCACAGCCTCCATCCGACCACATGCTTGTATCAAACCTCGCGTGGCTAGCATTGCAACGAATCCATCTGGTATCCGGCGGAGCAATTGGTGGACCTCCTGAAGTCCGAACCGATATTTCAGTCCCGGGCGGCCCTCCAGCTGAGCTGTATGCTCTATACGCTGAACCACAACGAAGACCCGTTAATATGACGGGACCAGGACTGGCAGACTGCACCCGCCATTCACCCTATTAACGAACAAAAGATATAGTTAAGTATGTTTTCGGTAATAACGGACCGAATTAAAAATACTGAATTTGATCAACGATTACTAGATGTCCTATCGATATCAAAACACCCAGTATTTAATAATAAATTATGTCAAGTAGAATAAGATCAGAAGACCGAGAGATTACGATTTGAATTTAACATTATTCATTCCGTAACAAGATACAATTTCCCAGCAGAGTGCTCTTGAGAAGATTATTTAAATTAACCCACATAAGACGTAAATAGGTATATAGCTACAGAACAAAGTACATTTCGGGAGATGAGTTTCCTTATGCAAATTGAGTTGGTGCATTAGAGGCTTTACTAAAAATGACTTTTATTAAAATACATCATAGACTTAGCATTTTTAAGATTTCACATTTATGGCAAGTAGTGGAAAAGATTTTTTCTGACATAAAATACAATTGTGGTTACAACAATAGTGAAAAAGCAAAAACGGTTGAAAGCTACAAATTCGTCAATATTTCTCGTGGCCTCACCTCAGGTGCGGCGAGTCTCCAATGCAAAGTATATGCCTTAGGTATAGCGTGTCCAGGTACTCTAGGCGCGGCCCTCATTTCCAGTTCTAACTCTCTCGATCTAGCTTCTATCAACGCTAGCCCAGGAGGTGTAGGAGGCCTCAACACAAACAAACGCCACGTCACGGAATCAGATCCGTGAGGGTTTTCCGCCACACATGTATAGTTGTCAGCGTGTAATAACTCCAAGCCTAAAAATACCACTACTTAGATTCTATTTGGTCAATTAACATTTCCAAGTCCTTATTGAGGTACAGTTTTGATCTGTATATAATACGAGCTGGCCCGGCGAAGTTACAGGCAGCAGATTTTACAATTTTTAAGTTCAATTTTGTATTAACATAATAAGTGTAATTAAAAAAACGCGGCATTATAAATGATAATACCACAATAAGCTGATAGAAACTTGAAACAAACACGACCGGTTAACTCCAATATTTCCAAATTTTAAACTATAGAGTAATTGCCAAATTTTAAACTATAGAGTACTACTTAGCTGTTAGTTGCATTTCGTTATTCCACGTTTTATGTCACGTCCCACGGTAATAAAAAGTAGGTATCCTATGTCCCTATCCTCCACTCAAGCTACCTACCCATCAATTTTCTGCCAAATCGGTTCAGCCGTTCTTGAGTTATATATAGTGTAACTAACTTAGTGTAACACGACTTTCTTTTACATATATAGATAATATCATCCAGAATTACAATTATTACGATAAATTACAAAAGTTAATGATTAATTACGTAAAGGGTATTCAATCGACTTACTTCTTATCATCAAAGCATCGCCGTCCAGGTGAAATGGTGATCGTATATGTAAAGGACTTCCGCCTCGAAGCCATCGTTTCGAAGGTGGTGGAACACCGCCTACTACACACCGTAGAGACAGAGAAGTGCCTGCAGAACCTACGGCCACTCCACCGAAAGATGAAATCCGGGCTGGAGCTACAAAGCCAAGACTTTCCTTTATGAAACAT
This sequence comes from Hebomoia glaucippe, assembly GCA_025727935.1. Classification (NCBI taxonomy): domain Eukaryota; kingdom Metazoa; phylum Arthropoda; class Insecta; order Lepidoptera; family Pieridae; genus Hebomoia; species Hebomoia glaucippe. The sequence goes on from JAOSYY010000004.1 coordinate 1,394,994, forward strand.
TTTGAGGGTTATGTAGCCTAGCGGTTGGGTAAAGCAAACGTGACGCAAGAGCTCCGGGTTCGACTCCCCGTCGGAACGCTGTTGCATTTAAAAATATGTAATTTGTGTTCCGCTTCGGGCACGGGTTGTTTCTAGCCGGACGAATGTCAAAAACACAGGCACTGCGATTATTAAATGTGGTGGGAGGAACTCCTAAAAATGTATAACTTTCGTCCGGGTAACGTAGCACCGTTCATAAATGGAAAAGTCGTGAAGTGCTATGCGCGTTTCGAATTCGGTCTATGAATTTCCGAATACTTGAAGTAAAAATTAATAAGGCCTTAAGGTTGGAGATATCTAAGGCGATAGAAATCGCGTAATATAAGTGTACTGTATGCTCGTTTGCCTTCCTATCGCATAAAAGATCTTCTTAGCAAAGAAAGAAAGAAAGTATTATTATAAGTTTAGTTACCTAACGCAGTTGTCTGACAAGCAACAACAGTAGAAATGGGACCTTCCCCTGCGCCTGTAGCAGCTCGAACCCATGCCTCATAAGTCCGTCCAGAACGCAGACCTCGTAGAGTTTTCAAACACTCCACTGTAGATCCTTCTGTTTCCGTACAGGAGTTTACACGTGTCACGTTCGCTTCTTGAGATCTATTATAAAATAAACTTTTTTAAATTATATATAGAACGATAAATATTAACTAGCGGAGCGCCGCGGTTCCTTTCTCGTTAATTTGCTTCCCAAAGCCCGTCGTGTATCTTATGAGAAGTTTCAAACGCAAAATTGGAAGTCGTTAAGTTTTCTAAAATATCAAAATTCTTTGCGCAGTTTTCTTAATTTTCAGACATTTTAACAAAACATAACACAAAATAAAATAATTATTGGAATCAGTTGTGCTGTCACCGAGCGAAATAAGGATTCATTTTATATAGATTGAATAAAAGCATGTCTCATTTAACAATTAAACATAAATGAAGTTTGTTAATAAGGTTATATTAAGGTAATTTTAATAAATTACTCACCCGGATAGGTCTTTAACATATAGAGAATAGTGTGTCAATCTTCCGTTTGGTTCGACCGGGGGCAACCACGACGCTCGTAGTGAGCGTTCGCTTAGAGCAATCAGTTTGATGCCACTCGGTGCACTTGGCACTGAGACAAATTTTCACGATACAATAAAAGAGAATTTTCATTTTATACTATATAAAATTGATGCTAATTGGTATTTTGTTTACATTTATTAAGACGATTTTCCCTTGAATTTTTCAGTGCGAAATACGCACCAAATTTTCAAAGCAAATATCACTATTATTTTTTGCGCTGATATGGAAGTTCTCTATTTATAAACAATGTATTAATAATTAATTACAGTTTCATATTACAAACGGACATTTCATTTTCATTTACTTATTTATAGTTTATGAAACCTATACTTTGTACTAATATTTAAATCTTACCGTCTTCATCAGTTCTGCAAACTTGTGGTGGAGACAGCGGACCGTCGCCCGCGGCATTGTGAGCACGGACGCGTATGTCATACTCAGCATATGGTGTTAAACGAGACACTGTTGTGTCTTCGCCCTAAATACATAATATTTATAAATCTTGTAAAATTCCTACTTTATATAAACAAAAATTTTTATGCACAAAAACGTTCTACATAGAAACTTATAACTGGAATCTTAAAGAACATGAGATTATTTGTCACTCGTAGAAGATATAATTTACTTAGTTTCCCAATATATATTTAATACCTAGTTATATTATTGATCCAGTTGTAAGCTAACACACATATATGTTTAAAAGAAATAAGATATACTTTTCTAAAACTCCAAATAATTTTGGCACTGGAGAACACTTTGCATTGCGAGTTACGTTTCCGCTATTTGCCATTGGTATTTCAAAAATATTATAACATTCTTACTTGAACACGTAAGTGTGCATCTTGAACCGGCATTAAGGGATCGGGTTCGCGTCGTGTGTATTGTAGAGTGTAGTGAGTGATGAGGCCCCCTCGAGAGTCCGGGGCGGGCGGACGCCACGAAACGCGTACTGAAGTAGATCCACTCGATACACATGACAACCCTTCCGGATCTCCGCTTGGGGCTTTTGGAAATAATAACTCATCTTAATCACCCATTCATAATAGAAATTGTATTACTTGTCTTAATATTACTTTCATTTCTTTCGTACTTACAATTTAATGCCCTAAATAAAACTTACATAAACACCGTTTTCAATCAAATATTTAAACAATAAATAACAGAGTAAGAATTCAAGTCACGCTTGAAATCTGACATCTTCTCCAAGACAATTTCCCTTTAAAGTAAGCCAAAGTGGAAAATGTTGAGAACTATCAGTTACAAAGTAATTACGAAACTGTCTCAACCTTTATGGAAGCATGGAGATGTCCCAGTTATGAAACTATTCCGAGAAAGCGATGTCATTTTCTATCCGGCTTGCTACTGATGGATGTAATATATCTTTTCGACTGCCCTTTGAGGACGCAATATGAAAAATTCTTAACATAAAGTAATTTCACCTTTCAAAATGACATTTATCTACAACAGACAATTTTAATAAACTCGTTGATGAAGGGACGAGAAAACAATGAACAATTGCAATTTAATTTTGTATCTTTTATATATATAATACAAGCCTTTGCCAGCGGCTTTGCTCGCGTTCATTTCCATTGACTTTTACTAAAGATCCGTAATTTTTTTGATAATTTAATATAACGTATAGCCTTCCTCGATAAATGTACTATCCAACACTGAAAAACGTTTTCAATTCGGACCAGCGGTACCTGTGATTAGCTCGTTCAAACAAACAAACAAACTCTTCAGATTTATACTAGTATAGATATGTATTAACAAGTATTTAAAATGGAACATTGTATATCCTTCTGCAATGAATATATAAAAAGCCGTAAAGAGATCATGAATTGAAATCCATGAACATCTATGAATTTCCAATCAAATGATTTAACTTGAGATTTAAAAAAAAAACTCGTTTAGTACTAAATTTGATGATGCATCTAATCTACATATTTTATTCTTACTACGTATATAAGCTACCACAATAGAGAATTTTCATACACGACATTTTTTGGCGTCTCATCGAAACGAAGCTACTCACAGAGCTTGATAGTAATTAAGTGCAAAAATGGACTGTGGATCCTGAAGTGGGTTCTCGCTTTGCCATTGTTATGAGCAAAAAGAAAAATTTGAGTCGTGTAACTTTTGCTTTATTTAAAAGTTGTAAGAATATTTCCTTCTATTAGTAGATTAGCTCAACATTTCATGGAAGTAATACATGCTACATATTATGTGTTAATTGCTAATTAACGTAATTAATCCACTGAAACCTCAAAAGCCACAGAACAGTTCAGGGACGAAAATGAATATACATTTTGTAAGAGAACAATTTAATGTTAAAAAATAAAAGTGCCATCAATTTGTTCCGAATCGTTTGACCTGGATCGAAAAAGCCACGGTCCAATTAAGCCATTTTGCATTTTGATAGGAAAATTTATGACGCACGTATCATGTCTGTGACGTAGATATATTAATCGAAATTACGTTTTTATAATATTTGAAATACTTTGATTGCAACCTGCTCAGATAATTTTATTATATAATATATAAGAGAAATTTTAATAGCGTATTATTTGTATTGACAAAATATAGCTAAGTTCCATTTCGATTATGGCAGTTTACAAAATAAAAATTGCATCAAAATCTGTCCACACGGCACAGACACGGTGACAAAAACACACTTTAAATCATATCATATCTTTTTTATACCATAGGAAGGCAAAGTAATATTCACCTGGTGTTAAGCGATTCCTGTCGCCCATGGACACCTCTAAGGCTAGTAGATCAAGGAGTTGTGTTGCCAGCCTTTAAGGCCTGAGACATACTACTTCAGTTTATTAATTAGGGACGTTCTCATAACGGTCTCATTTTATTTCTGTTTCGAATATTAGAAAAATCTTCTCTTAAATAACTAAATCGGCCAACGTCGTTTAATAGTACAATTCATTTTTTATACATAGAAATGATAATATGCATTAATATAACCAAAAATATCCAGATTTTATTTAACCTAAGTTTAAACAGCAGTTCTTTTTAAATATTTATCGTATACATAAAATCACTTACGCGACTCCAAAGTATGTCGGTAATGCGTTTGAGATGTCGGGCCATTTCCTGCAGCGTTGTACGCCCTCACGGTTACCCCGTACCGAGTAGCAGGTTTCAACCCTCGTATAGTAGTGCTAGTTGCATCTGCGCTAGCGCCGCTCTCGGACGCATTTTCCGTAGTTCCCTTTCCTTCGTCAGCTGCTTCCCACCAACGTATTGTGTAGCCAAGAAGAGTACCATGCCAAGTTTCACGTGGTGGTGGCTAAATAAACAGTTTTAATTCGACTCGACAGAATTTAACTTTATGAAATGCTATATCAGTTTAATTTATTCTGATTTGTGTTAATTTAAATAACAGAAATGTCTAATTTATAAAAATGCATTGTTTAATATATAACAACTTGTAATATCTTATAAATTCGTTAAATAAATAAGATTTTTAGTGTATGAGTGATTATTAAAAAGCAAAATGCTGCTTGACATCTTCTTACAAAAATGATATCACTCGTTTACCCATCAACAAGACATTTGCGTAATATCGTTGGCAGTATCAGTTATTAAATCCATACCTGCCAAGTAACAAGTAACTCCCGGGCTCGTAGAGCGCGCAGTGAAATGTCTCGTGGCACCCCTCCAGGCGCTAAGGAGATTAAATGTTATTGTTACTTCAACACCCTCTGTTATTGATAACAACGGCCGATAAAACTGTGGCTTCCAAATTGAAGACTAGAGATGCTCGGCGGTTTCGCCCGCCCTAATTTGCTTTGCATACTTTGTACGGTAATAATAAGTATCGTTCGACTTATATGCGTTACATTGTTAGTTTAATAGAATCCTTATTATTATTTTTTTTAATAAAATTTGTTATTGTTATAACATAGGATATCTAATGAAAGTCTTGTCAAAATTGCTCCTGATGTTTCAGAATTAAGCCGGAACAAATACACACACAAACTCGAGTTTTGTTGGAAGTATACGATTTAAATTAATCCATAAAACGCTGCTGTTTACAGACAAACGGACACTGATTTTATTTATTAACATAGAAAATATGTACGAATCAATTTCCTTTCGATGAATATGAAATTAACTTTCCACTGTATTCATTTCATTACTTAAGTCGTTGCATTGCTAATAAGTTCCATGCTCTCGAAATACTTAGATAATTTCAGTATTAAATGTAACACGGTTCGCTAAAACATATCACTACAAATTGCCAGCGAAGCGTCTTTTTAACTTTTCAAGCTACGCTTCGCAGAACTTCCTTAACAGCCTTTCAAACGCATCTGTGTTTAAAAAAAGTTCCACAGATACAACCACCGTAAATTTTCTTTTTCCCTTTTAAGGAACTGTACACATAAATAACGGGCACCTTTAAAACTTTTAAATATTTTTTTCGAGTTTTTTATGTACCTTACCTCTAGTTAATTAGTGGAAAATGTTCCATAAAGGTTTTGATTGCGCCTTATATTTTTTACAGCCATCTCATCAGTACTAAATGACTATTCATTTTATGGCTCGTGCATTAATCAAACTTAAATGCAGAGATTTTTACCGCTTTTGTTGGGTTTCACAATCTTGAACCCCTTGGGATATTAAGTAGTTGAAATAATTAAGTCAAGCGAAAACAAACAAAATATATTGAGCAAACTCGACGATTTTAATTTAAAAGTAATCATTAGTAAGAAATTCGTTCTTTTAATTATTTGCGTGGAATATGGAAACTAAGACTATACGTGGATTCCATTGTATACTTTAGTTCGAGTCTAAGCTCTCCACTTGTTGGCGTCGGAGAAAAATAAAATCTTTACAAATCTGTTTACTTTCATCTCGACTAGCAAATGTAGATATAAATCTACGAAAAGGTCTCGCAAAGAAAACATTTTCTTTCAATATAAGTGTGGGCTTAACATTTTCCCGCTATTTTTGTAAAATTTTACAAAATTAAATTTCTATGCTCCAACACTACAGGAATAATTTAATTCAAGCATTTAAAATAGAAAATTATTTTCAAAACATATAAAATTTAAGTATCTGTATCTAATATCAAAATAACTTACTTAAATGTACATAAAAGTATTTATAACAGAAACATAATTTTTAAAAAATTTTGTGTATTTGTATCGCGTAATATCCAAAACTGATTTATAGACTTATAGTTGATGTCATAATGATTAGGTTAGACTGAAATGATTTCATCACTTGCCTTATATAATACTGGCGGTGCTCCGTGGTTTCAACCGTTTCAATATATTTTTATACTTCTTAAAAGTTGCAATAAAATTCGTTAAATAATTTCGCATCAAAAATTAAAAAAATCATTCATACAAACTTTCGCGTTTATAATATTAGTAAAGATAACTTCATAT
>JAOSYY010000004.1:1422822-1434455 GCA_025727935.1 Hebomoia glaucippe
CAATTTTCACCCCTCTACAGTCAACCCCTATTATTATGTGGCAAAACGACGTTTGCGGGGTCAGCTAGTATTAATATAAAAGTATAGATAATAAGATATGATACTTCGATGAAAACAAATGAATAATAATTACTCAAGCATTTCTAAGCTCTAATAAGAAGTAGGTACCGCTTAAACGTTTGACGGAGCGGCCGGAGGTACCATCCCGTAATTGAAGCGAGCTTTATATGTATATCGGGAAAATTTCGAAGCCGACACACGTTCGGACACGTCCCTCGAACTCCTAACCTCGATTGGAAATTGGAAACTAGCCCAATTTATTAGCTCTATGAGGAGCTGAATTACTTGTCGCATATCATTTACGGTGATGGAGACTGGTCTTTGGCTCCTCACCAAAGTTTGCTTTTGAACATTATTTGTAAGTGACAAGTTACAAAGTGTTTACATATAAATTAGAGGACCTTTGACATGAACCGCTCTTATCTAAAACGGATTCATATTTAATCAAACACTACAATATACATACGTTTAAGATATACAAGATATACGGAATATAATTGTATTGAAGAAAATATTCTACTTTAGTAATTTTACGGTAAATCTATAGAAACCAAGTCATAGGATTTTTAAAAGGTCCCATAAATGCTATTTACGTTATAGCAAAGATTTTATAATCACAGACGTTAAGAAACTTGTAGTAGCCATTAAATAACTTATTATTGCTCTATACATCTTTATATAGATCAATTTTCATATGAAATTTATAGGCTGAACACGAATCACGCCTTACACCATCACAAATTATCCATATATTTATATTGTCAACGTTAAAAATCGTACCTTAGAAGTATAGAAATTGTAATGAAGCAGTTTTTTAAACCGAGCTGGCATATTACAAAGTTAAAATAGTCAAACCCACAATTCTACTTCTCGAATAAGAGAAACTCTCCATCTTACGATAAAGTTAGTCGCGAAATATTAGCTGAGTCAGGGAAGTTCTAAAATCTAATTGACCAGTAGCGACACTGACTGAAGTTACTCTGAAAACTTTCTCTAGCAGAAAATTCCCAAACTGGTGTTACTGCAATTTTTCCTTTATTCTTTTTAGAATTCACTGAAAGTGTGCGGAGTTTTTACTGTTACCGTATAAAAAATACAAGGGATTGATTTAAATTATTAAAATACGTGGCTACGGTCTTAAAAATATTTGATTAATATATTACAACTTTACATATCATATCATAATTTTCACAAAATCTCAATTCAATACAAGATATTTGCTTCTAGATATTCCCTAGGTACCTTATAAATACTGCTCTTGCAGAGTTAAACTCCATCGAACTTGTCGAGATTGTCTTGTTTAATCACTGAAATTGGAATTAGCAACTATAAACTGAATAAATATCTCCGTTAGAAGATAAAACTTACTGTCATATACTCACATAATAATCGATAAATATTGTTAATATTTTTTTGTCCGTAAATGAGATTTTGCTTGTGTCTTAACTAATATTATAAATGCGAAATTGACTATGTTTCCCGCCTAAATCGCTGAACAGATTTTGATTAGTTTTGTACAGAAATCGATGAGACCCAGATAACGTTTGGAAGTTGTAAGTAAATAAGAATTAATTAAAAGGTGCTACGGAGTTGGTTTCTTATGTTATAAGAAACCTGCCTACCTTAAACCAGGAATAGTAGTTAGAACTTGTCCTTCAGCGGTGACCCAGTGGATATCTGGTGTTGGATGGCCCGTCGCCCTGCATACTGCGTGAGCGCCCCTCGTGGCGGGCCACAACACCCGAGGAGGCGGCTCCGTGGTAAAATGTGGCCGTTTGTCAGTACTGGCTGCTAGGCCAATTGCAAGTGTTACTACCATCCATTGAATTTTACCTAAAAACAACGAGAATTTAATATAACGTCATCAATATTTTGATAGATTTCTTGGATTTTTTTATGCGATAGGAAGGCAAACGAGCGTATAGTTCACTTATGTTAAGCGATTTCTGCCGCCCATGGACACCAAGATCAGTAGACCTAGAAGACGCCTTGGTAACCTTAAGATCGTAGCCATATTATAACATTTTGACTTTGTTTTGCTGCCGGCCTCATTTATTTTTATTTCGAGTATTCGGAAATTCAAAGACTGAAATCCAAGCGCATAGCACTTCACGACTATTCCATCTATGATATTTATATATTTTCTATCTTTATCTATTGATCGCTTATTGATAACCGAAAACTAAAAATATATAGATTAAAAAACATATTATAAATAGTATCATAGATAACGTAAGCGTTTCAGTTTACAGTAAACTTTGTTTTTAATAGGTAAATAAATTCAATTACTAATATGACTATAAATCGGCTAAGCTTTTATTATACCTTTAGATAAAAATATTTCGTAGTAAAAAACAATGCATTTTTTTAATTCTATTCAGGATTATTAATAACAACATAAAGTTAAATTGAAGATAACTTTTAAAATTTGGTAATATTTAAGCCAGTGATTATTTAAAGTTTTTGAAATTATATTGGGTCAAGCATCAAAAATATTTTTATTGTATAAATCGATTATTTCGCACGATTCTTTTTAAATTCTGTTAAAATCTCTTAAAAATATAAAGAAACTGATTTTTAAATAAAATAGTTTTCATATATGTTGTTGGCACAGACAAAATATTATTTTTATTCTGTGGCTAGTATAAACAAATATAGACTAAAAATTCAAACCCGATTTTAGCTCTATGAATTGAATGAAAGAAAATGTAGGAATAAAAGCAAGTGTGAACAATAAAAATAGCTATGACCAAACAGCTCAAACTGAAATGACGCTATAATTCAGGCTCACTAACGCGTGCCTCGGAAACTGAGCAGCGAAAAAAACTTCACTGCAGACATTTTTCAAATTTATACGATGTTGCACTCAACACTAAAAGGTTTTCTCTTAGAGCTCATTTCGACTTAGGCCTGCATTAAAATATTTCACGAGAGGTCAATTTTAATTTTAGTGCATTTTCGTTGGCATTTCCACATGTACGTTAATTAATCAGTATTAATGTTAGAGTATATAGTATATAATATACTAAATTCAATTAATCCCTAAACAGATATTATTTTTATAAATATTTTATTTTTAACTATATATGTATTTTGTATGATTTGGGAAAAAAATAAATCCCTTAATCTTAATAATTAAAAAGTTATATTATTTAAAAAATTCAACTAACCAATCATTCCGTATTCACTACGCACAAACATTCTTATTTTTCACGGACATTATAAACTTATAGCATCTCATAGTACTGCACTATCCAGTCCTTAGTTCATAAAATTTAATCATTATTTAATGTGACTGTAATCGTCTTTCGCGCAAACTTTTGATACTGTACTGGGACGATCGGCACGTCTGTTTTGTCTCGAGTTCCCGCGCAGACTGCCACACTAGGGTCCTAGTGGATTGTAGGCGTTGTGCCTCCCTCTTGCTGAACGATAAGGATGCTGTTAAAGGGTGGTTCAATTAGATCCCACTCTAGACTTCTACTAAGAGCCATAGTATAATATCCTCATTACATACATTCTCACGTTTTCATCCGTAAAGTGGGTTAAGCAATGCAGCTCATAAAGTAGCAGTTTTTCTTTAGTTATCAAACAACATTAATGTGTTTAAAAAGAAAGTTAGAATGAAAATATATATATGTAGAAAGGTATTTGTCAGGGTCGTAGCAGGTAGAAAGCCTTAGTCCCTGCCGACCACTACGTGAAAACGCTTGATTATATGTATGCAAAAATAAAACAGGTATATTTCATATAATCGTAACTCGAAACGATATTTTGAAGAATATTTAACGAGCAAGTACTACGTTAAGGGAAAATTAAGAACTCTTATTTATAAAACGAACATCAAAAACTGTTCCATTATGGTTTTCAAATTCTATTGTTACAATGGACGATAAAATCTATTTCCTTCAGCAGAGACAAAGGACATTTTCAATGAAAGAATAGGAGCGGAGCTTATTTCAAAGTTTCATTCAGATGGCAACATTTAATTGCGTTGCGAAATGGTTGGCGAACGCTGCATTCAAATAGTTACTCTACTAAAACTAGAAAACATGAAAAACTATTCATCGCGTTTCATGACAGCAATTATTACAATGCTTTCTTTCTCTAGACTATATTGGCTCATATGTAATGTCTATGGACCAAGCTTTTTATCTAAAGAACCATAAAGCTGAAAAGTTTGTTTTGTTGAACGCGCTACTTTAAGGATCTACTGATTCGAATTGAATCTATTACCGTTGTAGAGCCTAGTAAAATTTCTAGGATCGAGAAAGCCATAACAATATGAATATTAGAAAAAAAATGGAGAGCATTCACCAACGGTTAAAGTTACAGATATTATATATTACGAAATTGATCATCTCGAAAAGTTCTAAAAAAACGTCCGTGGTAATAAATATATATTTTAACATAACTTCTGGTTCTTTCCTGTGTAATTTTCATGTACGTCACCAAAGAAAATTAGTGAAAAAGACATTTAGTTTATGAAATAGTCATCGATTATTAGAACCGGGATAGGAAAACATTATTTAAAAATTGGCCAGTTGCCAGTTGACTAGCTTTTGGACAACTAAAAGTCATGACAATATTTTATCTACCGGTTTTTATGATCTAACAATATTTTCAGTTTCGAATATGGTTTTTAAATTGGTCAACGATATCCGTTTAAGATTACGTTTATATTAAAAAATCATTTGTGAAAACTGTTATTTTTTACAATTACTTAAATATTTCTATTTTAATTATGGTTGGAACAGTTTTTTTTAACTTGTATTACTTGCGATTGATGGGAACACTACGTCTCTGTAGACAGAGTGACAGTATGATTAAAAGGGATTTACACTGGGAGTAGATTTATGGAATGTCTTACACTAGATTCAAAAGGTTTTTTTGTGATAAAAAGGTGTAAAAGGGTGCGAGGCAAGCGACTTTACACTCACAATAGCCTTCAGGCCTTTTCGTCTTTTGTCTAGCAAAATTTCATCCAAGTTACCAAAAATTATCAACTTTCAATGGGACATAGAAAATAGATCTTAATTACTTCAGTCGTATCACTTTAAAAGTTAACAATCCTCTAGCCACGTCTATGATCTCATTTATCTCAATCCTAAAATTCATCACAATCCTAAACAGTTTAAGTGTTAAGGCATAATAAAAATAATTATTTCTACTTAAAATTCATATTTGCATAAAATTTTATAAAAACTATATGTCTTATTAATACATACATACATATAATCACGCCTTTTTCACATAAAGGTAGGTTGAGAGCTTTTCATCTGTTCGGATCCCGACAAATTCCTTTGTCTTCCTTTCCTCCCACTAATGTTTTTATATACGCACACACATTCTCACTATTAATTAATACGATAAAATTATTTAATATCAAAATTCGACAGGAGTTATCCTCAGTTAAATATTATGGCAATCAAATCGGACAGTTTTGTATGGGCATTCAATTTCAGTGGTCGCGCTGATGATTAGTTATTGCTTTGTAATGAATTATCGAAAATTGTAAACTATTATATATTGCAATATTAACATTGTATTATCTTTCATATATTTAATTTCTCATTGAGGTGTTTTATAACATAAACCACCAGCAGCTGAGTTTAGCCCAAGCTTCCGATGGTTAGGGCTGCTGAGAAAGAAACCTTCTAACGATACATTATTATTATAAGGTTTATTTAATATTTCACATTCGAGCAACGGTTACAATGCGCTGGGCATTGTTAAAAAAACGTGGCACGCCATTAATTAGAGTAAATATGTTTGTATATTAATGGATATTTTATCTGTTATCAACAAACCAGCATATTATGACACCCGCAATAAATTATGAATTAATATATATTTTTCACGAGGACGCCTAAAACTCTATTCAAAAAGAAACGTATAAATTATATTATATTTGTCCGTCTATATTTCATACCTAATCAATCATTCAGAGGCTTTCGTCTGAGAGAAATAAAATCTCTAAGATCCCATTCAATCTATTGGAAATTGGAAGTCTAAATTTACCTTGATGTCAGATTTGTTGAAAAATTATTGAACATTACTTAAATTTTTACCTTCTTCGAATCTCCGTCCCTTAGGATGGAGACAATTCATTTCAGTATTATTTTTTATAACTCGATAAAATCCGGGTACCAGCGGCAATCTTTTTATGTAATTATAATTAAATTATCATTTAGTGACAGAATTCTCTTCAATCATACTGTTTTCCCAAGAACATATACATATATGAACCAATACCTAAATACATATTAGTCAGATATAATATTAAAAAACTTAAGAAACCATTTACGAATAAGCATCTAGGACTAATAAAAACTCCTAAGATCTCTTATCTACAGTGTACAGGTCGATTTTATTCAAGAGCAAGACATTAACAGATAAAATCTATCTAAATCCACAAAAAAGAAAAATATACAGCTTATTACTTTTTATTTAATCTCCATAATGTGGAAATGAATTCTAATTGTAAATAATATACCATTTTTACAGGGAGCGTCTTAATGACGACGTCAAAGAAATTCTTAATATAGTTTTAGTTTAAGTAATAATCTTGTCAATAATTCATATTTAAGTCGTGAAATTTCCAATGTATAACATTTTAATTTACTCACTCTTATACCCCCCCCCCCCCATACTAATGTACCTAGGATATGAATAATAGAAAGAAAAACGTCATAGGGTCATGAGAGCAGGTAGTTTGAAAGCGCCACTGTCATAGTTTTAAATTGGTCTACACATGAAAAAAAAGTAAGGAATATTATATTATACAGTCGCAAATATATACAAGAAAGATACAGCATATAAGGGATTATAACGATAATAGCATAATATAAGCTATTATTTATGATCACGAAACGCTACGGCAAATTAGATTGTATTAAACTCGTATACAATGAGATGCGCTCCAGTGCACGTGTGCAGAAGTTATTTGGACGAGAATACAGTCCAATTCTAATAATCCCGAGGAGATGCCAAATATTTTGTCACGATATCGCTTCACGGTGGAATAAAGCTGTAAGTTTATGCAAATGTTACTAATACTACACTTGGCACGCCGACTGTTGTGTTAAAGATAAACCTTCACAACAGATACTAAATGTATATCTTAAATACAGATCAAAATTACAATCATATTTCACTATCTATTAAAAAAACGTATGAATTTCTAAGTTTTGATAGTTTTACATGTTTATGATTTATTTTTAGATATGGTGACTGTCGAGAAACGAGCCTTTTTGAAAGGCCGTCAACGCGCCTCCAAGATTCTTGGTCTTGGTGCCCGTGGGCAACGGTAATCGCTTGCCGTAAACTCGTTTCCCCCCTTTAATATGAAAAGAAAGTTATGGCTTTTTCGAAGCTTTCAATGATAAAGCTAGAACTCGTAATACTGAAATATCACTAAAAATGACAATTGATGTAATAAAGCCTTAGCAACGCGTTTCCTAGGTCTACTGGTTGTGAATGTGTCCATGGGCGACAGGAATCGCTTACTATAACTGAACTGTACGTTCGTTTGGCTCCCTATAGTTTAAAAAAGGTATAATGCAGGAGGAAATAATAATTAGTTGCCATGTATAAGAGCAAAAGGTTTTAAACTGAAACTAGAAAACGTGTAGCTAGCTCAACAGATAATATTGTGTGTACAAAGCTTGAGATTTTGTTATAATTTTACTAATATATATAATTATGTATTGTGACAATGGTAAAACCACGGGGCACTGCTAGTTTTCAATAATACATATCTGATGCTAAGATACCTAATCTTCTGCAAAAGGTACTAACAATACAGAGCTCAAGATATGTTAACAACTTTTATAATACTATCGTAGTCCCGTGGGTTTATCTGCCCTTATTTTGTATATACACGAAGACGATTATAAAATAAAAATAACACATCAGACATCAGCCGGGATAAAAAGTTAGAAATACACGAACATACTAGATATAAAATGCGTTACTATTACTAGTTTACACTCTCAAATGCATTAAGATAGGTGTTATTTTAATGTTACAAGACACTTCAAGTTTTATAACTTGGTACAAAAAATATTTAAATACTGGCAACTTAAGTTTTCTTCTAGTGAGTCCGTTGAAGTTTATTTATAGTAGAAGTCCTGTCTAAGTGCAGGTTTTATGCACAAGTTTCGCGCGAAACTTGAATGCTGTTATTTCTGAGAGCAGCTGTGGGCTTCAAAAGCGACATTAATGAATACTTTGAAACAATACCTCATGTTTATTTCAAAACTTTTGACGTAACAGAAAGTGAAGTCATTATTTTGTGGAGATTTTTGGGCTTTTAAGTCCTACGTTCGTTATAATGCTTTGAAAGAAAAAAACGAATACATAATACTGTAGAAAACTTCATACATATTACCAGAAATTAAGTTTCCAAACATCCACACAGATAAATCTATACTTAATATTATAAAGCTGAAGAGTTTGTTTATTTGATCGCGCTAATCTCAGGACCAGTTAGTCCGATTTGAAAAATTATTTCAGTGTTGGATAGTACACTAATCGAAAAAGGCTATAGGCAATATTATATTTCGAAAAATTAGGGACGCTTAGTAAAAGTCAAATAATGTAACCTGAGGTGAAAAATCTATGTGAACGCGAGCGAAGCCGCTGGCAGAAGTTAGCTTTCACAGAACAACTTTCATGTTCTATCAAAATCGCCCATCATTTGAATGCTATAATACCACAAGAAGGTCTACATCGAACCTATAATAGCCCTCTATTTACCGTCCAAGGTCAAAAAACGAATTAATTATTAATCACTCTACCACTTTTAAATATTATTTTTATTGTTTATTTTATTTTAGGGTTACAAGAATTACATAAAGCTCATGTTTTAATAGTAAATAATTTGATATAATCCTAAATAGCTATTACTTTGACTTGAAAAGCTCTAAGAACAAAATGGAAGCTTAATAATGTATCGCCAATGAAAGCGCAAGGACACTTGACTTCTTTTTAATATGGAACAGTTTAACATATTCCCCGCATGCAAGTTGCATGTGAATAACTTTAACTTTCAAGTTCGCAAGTACGAACTATACCGATTTCATGATAATTTGATAATATAAAGTTTTCTCTCCTGGTAAACATTGCTATTTTCCAAACATTTTGGACATCGCAGACTTGTAAAATGCATGAATTTTTCACGAAGTCTCGTCCTTTGTCACAGCAATAAAAATACGATTGCATTTAGAATTAGGCGGAGGATTTAGACGTGAATAAAACTATATATTTTTAAAACAAAGCCTTTATTTGCTAGACTAATTTCAAGGCTAATTTATGGAAGCGAATGTTGGATTTAATTGAAGAAGGACGACGGCATAATAAATGTTTTAAATGAGAGTGTCAAGGATATTTGGTAACAATTTTAAGGACGATCATTGAAGATATTCGAGAGATGTGGTATGAAAAGGCTCAATCCATAATTCTTTTGCGTAGAAAGAATAATTGAAAATAGTTATCAATACGCACATACAACATTATAAATGCTAAGTGTTCGACCAAAAACGAGAAAGACATAGTGGACGTCTTAAGAAAACGTTGCCACAAACAGAATTTCTTCAAGCGTATAACACCTTTTCGTTGTGTGTTAAAAACCCTCAAACGTGATTCAACAATAACTTTATATATTAACTTTATTATATTGAATCCAGACCGTGTATTAAAACGTTAATGGGAGAACAGGAAGTGAAAGAATTATGTCCCGGATTATAACAAGTGAGAAGCCATTATATACAATTGCCTATTAGAAAATGAGGTTATATTTATATACATAATATTATGTAACATATTCAAGAAGGAGTATGGTAATAATAAATCGCATAAAGTAAGCGCACAAGCCTTTAAGTTCAACATAAATGTTTTAGTTAGCTAAGAAGCGATAATTTTACAAACACTCTTGTATACTGTTATCTTTGTTTACATTTGTGCCAGTTAAAGCTTCTACATAGTTGGAAACAACAATGTTGCTCTATTTACTGGATATTCCTATAACTACTTCAAAATGTTAAGTATTTCTGATAAAGGTCCAGGCAGTAAACTTCCAAGCATCTTGATTGAAACTTTGTCTAATAAATTCTGTTTGACGAGATAAAATTAGAAAATAATCCTATACATTGTTATCTCTATGATAAGATGTTTATTGAAACGATATTACTAATCGAATAGGTTTTTTTTCTAGACGATACAAATCCATAACTTACTATTTGTAGCTTTTAAGAAAGCATCTCCAAGTACGGTCTTACCGATTCCATGAGCGCCACTAGGCTTCCATAAAAATATTATAATATCGTTAATTAGATGGAAAAGTCTTCAATTGCCAAAAAAAATGAGGACTATTTAAAAAATTACATCCTAACATATGTTGTATTATTGCTCTTCCTTATGCAATTATTTTAATATGCAAATATAGAGCTTTCTAAATATATCGTAAACTGAACAAGTTAACTTGTCCTGGATAGTTCATGCCAAGCGACAGCCATTGTCAGTTACTATCGCGTGAATTGGCGTGAATGTTCCCAACTTGTGTCCCCACTAAGGCACAGAATGATTGAGCGTTCAAAGCGTCAATTGTTAACACAACCGTATAAGTTGAGAAAACATATTGAATGTATTTAAAAACTATTTAAAGAACTCCTGAGCACAGCTGTCCATAGCGACATCTAGTAGTATCTATGATGCTGAAACTGAAACACCTGAAAACGAGGATATTCAGTATTTATGATACTAGATTATAAATACCATGAATACTGTCTTAATTAAAAAGACGTACTTATAATATCGAACGCATCGAATCCTCGAATCGAAGAAGCAGATAGATACATTAACTTTCCACTCACGATATTGAAGTCTAAGTAAGCCACACGTAATCATATCAACTGACAAATAGATGAAACGTACGAAAAATAATACATTGTTTTCCAACTAGAATACTTAAAACAGAAGCATTGTAATCGTATTACTCTGTGGTCATGTCCCAAGAGACACGGTAGAGCATAAACACGTTTCAACTTTAAGGAAAATGTATGTAAGTTAGTGATAAAGCAACTGTAACAGAACTTATCACAGTCATCAACTTGGTCCTTAACGCAAATTACAAACAAGAGCAAATTTTGATTATATTAAAGTATATAACATTGAAATTAATCATTACAGACACAGTACCCTTAATTTATAATATTACATGGTCAGAAAGCTAAAATTTTATGTCATAAAATTGTATCGTAACATAAATTTTAAGGGACCTTTAATAGACAAATTATCAGCTTAAAACAAACTGCATGAAAATCGACCCATTCGTTGTGAAGCTATGTTACCACAGACATAAATTCTTTAAACGTATAGCACCTTTTCGCTGCGTGTTAAAAACTCTCAAACGTGTTTCAACAATAACGTTATATATTAGCGTGTCAAAATGTTTGTGACAAAAGGCATAAGACAAAAGAGAGTTTACAATAGACGTGTGGGATATCTGGATATAATAAAATACGATATAGCTTATAACCAGTCCACTTTAATTGACGTGAAGTATATAATTA
>JAOSYY010000004.1:1540700-1552343 GCA_025727935.1 Hebomoia glaucippe
GACGAAATTTTTTTTTTTCATTTTTTTAAGATACAGCATATAAAAATACATACAACCCCCAATTTTCACCCCTCTACTACTAATAGTCAACCCCCATTATTATGTGGCAAAACGACGTTTGCGGGGTCAGCTAGTATATTATAAAAAGTTTATTATTGGAATATTTTACTTTGTTTCGTTAGGTTTCATTCTTATTATCGTTGTATAATATTGTGAGTAATAAAAAAAAATCTGTTGCATGTGAATACAAGAAATTATTCTCATTAATATTATAAACGCAAAACTGCTCAACAGATTTTATTGAAACTTTATAGAAACATAGGTTTTACATAAAAGAAGCATAGCCTATAACTTATTGAGATATAGTGACATATGTAAAACGGCGAGGCAAGCCTAATGATTTATTAAAATCGATTAATCTTCTTGTTTTTGTGTGTATATCTGTAACATCACAGCAATAGATTTTTTCTTTAGCTACAAAAACTTGTTTACGATTGAGAAATATAATATACCTATATAAAAGTCTTATAAAAGACTCAATTCATATAATTTTTGTACGTTTAATTATTACTGTACTTTGAGTGGCTAATGTCGGATGTAATAGTTACTGACAGCCTATGTTATGAATAACTTATATTTCTATATGTACAATGAAATATATGTATACATATACACATATATAATTCATAATTACCATCATGTATACTTAAAATCTAAACTAATATTATAAAGCTGACGAGTTTGTTTGTGTGAACGAGCTAATCTCATGAACCGATGGTGCGATTTGAAAAGTTTTTTCAGTTTTGGATAGTACATTTAGCGAGGAAGACTATAGGCTATATTAAATGAATAAAATTAGGGATCCTTACTAAAAGTCAAACAATGTAACCCCAGATGTAAAAATCGAAATGAACGCGACGGAAGCCGCTGGCAGATGCTAGTGAAATATAATTTTTTTTTCGAGTGTAGATCGCGCTTATATTGAGTTGCATCACATCATGTACACTTCCTACAGTTTCATTTCCGCAAATGATAAAATATTTATTTAAGGACTTTAATAATGTTCGTAAATAATTATTGAAGCTCAAAGGAACATACGATTCCCTTTTGACGGAAAAATAATTTTATATATTTATAAATGGAAAAATAATTTCGAGTACTTTAATACATTGAAATTTATATAAAAGTTTTCAACGATTTTAATTTAAATTATTTACTATTACGTTTTATTTTCATTTGAGAGTTACTATTTATTAATTTGGCTTATTTATACTAATATTATACTGATGTAGAGATTGTTTGTTTGAACGCGCTAATCTCAGGAACCACTGGTCCGATTTTAAAACTTATTTAAGTGTTGGATAGTACTTTAGCGATGAAGGTTATATACTATAATATATTTCCAAAAATATCGTGATATATTTATATGACAAAACGAAAGTTTGCAGGATAAGATAGTTTCAAATATAGATTTAATCAAAGTAGATCCAGCCGTTTCGTAAATCTAGTACATAAACAGAAACATTATATAAATTACGGTTCTGAAATTACCGCATAAATTTTACATATGCCCGCATAACTGACTAGCGTTATGCGTAATATATTTCTAACTCGTCAAGTAAACCGCATCAAAACCAGCTTATTCGTATAGGAGTGATCAAATCTCAGATCCATAAATACATAAATAAACACGTCAATTTGAGTACACATCTGTTTCGTATCCAGGGTTAAAAAGGACAGATGTTCTCCCAAGATGTCAATCTTATCTCATAAATTTTTCAACATAATATAAATGTACGGATGAATCTCTGATATTACATCATTTTGGACCTTTCCAGCTACCCGGATATCGGTGAATCTTAAATAAATAATTAAATTTACTTTTATCAATGCATATAAATAAAATTAAAGCGTCTATTTGCATTATAAAAATAGTATTTTTTCCAATGTATGTGAATACTAACTTTTGCCAGCGGCTTCGCTCGCCTTCATTTCGGTTTTTAAACCTTAGGTTACATTATTAGACTTTTAGTAAGGATCCCTAATTTTCTTAATTATATATAGTAGCCTATAAGCCTTCCTCGATAATTATACTATCCAAAAATGAAAGAAATTTTTAAGTCGCACCAGCGGTTTCTAAGGTTACCGCATTCAAACATACAAACTCTTCACCTTTGTAAAATTCGCGTACCATAGATTTAGAGTATTTATAATAACAACATAATTTAAAAAAATATGTCTGTCTATTAGTTCTAGTCTAATCTCTGTAATGGCTGAACTGATTTCGACTTTCACTGGCTACGAGCTAAGCTTACCTTACTCCAATTATTTTTATTTTAGAAATTTTATTTATTTTCATTATATGATTTCAAAATAACTAATCCAGGTGAAGTCGTGAACAACAGCTAGTCTTTACTTAAAATAGAAAGAATGCGTGTAAAACCACTAAACAATAACTTGTATATTCTGTAAGAAATATATAATACTTGTTAAGTAGACGTCCGCTCGTTGACCTAAAGTAGGTCTCTTAACCTCCATCTTCAAATACACTTTTCTAGGCGTTTTTCCCATCATAACAGAATCGTGACAAGCTTTTCTTCGAACATTAATACGTTAATAACAAGTGTTTTTTGACAGACATGTCCCGGGTTAATTTAATATATATTATGTTTTCGTCAGTAAAACTGATCAATATATTTTAATAAATTGCAATGTACTAGTGAAATTTCTGTTAAAAATGATCCAGCCAATTCGGTGTATAGGAAAATCAGACAGACAGAACGATATGTACCGTCAAGAAATTATTTCTAATGCTTTTAGTATGACGTTATTGTTATATTAACAAAGGGACATAATAATTTATTTTAAATATTTAAAAACTTACTTTTAGATAGATTTTTTGTATAAAGTAGGTAAGACATCAAATATTCTTTAAGCTATATAAAACTGTTATATATAAGTACGTGAAGCGAAAACTTCGTAACCGTTTTCATAAACATTTTGCGCTTGAAAAACTCTCAGATTTGATATCCATAAAAAAATAAAAGAGACAATATTTTCTTATATATGTGCCAATGATACTCATTTAAAAAAAAACACCCTTTAAATTTGAAGTGCGTTTTTTTTAATATTTTGTAACTTACTTAGCGATTAACAACAAAATTATTGTTTTCCTGATATTTAGCCAGATCGGTCGCAGGAGACTGATGTTAAACGTTAATTTGTTGAATATTGAAAACTAATATATAGTTATACAGTGAATATATTTTTTAATACTAGCAATATACTCTAATTACTTTATTTTTTTAATAAAGCAAGTTGTTACTATCACAGTATTACAAGAATAATCTGAGGTAACCCATTATAAGTAGTTTAATTCATATTATTTTTAAAATTTTCAATAAAAAATTGACCACAAATTAATTATCACTCCCTTAAACATTTTTTCATAAATAATAATAAATTTCACGATTATATCAGTTTCGAAACAAAAAAAAAAAATAAATAACCCATTAGTTTAGAAACTACTTTGCTATACACAAATATACAAACAGACACATCAGTAGTAAATTTTTTTATAGGCAATGTGCAGTGCCTATCTCAAATATCCCAGCAAAAACTAATAAATAATCTCATTTTCTGTTATAATTTAAATACTAGTAATATTTTTTAATTTAATAAGAATGCAATCGAGAACATAGTTCACTTATACTTAGCGATTCCTGTCACCCATGAACACCTCCAAGATCATTAGATCTAGAAGACGCGTTGCCAACCTTAAAGCCTTAGCCATATCATCATTTGCCATTTTTAGGACGTTCTGCTGCCGACCTTACTTATTTCTATATCGAGTTAACGGAAATTCCATTATTAAAAACATATTGATATTTTGAAAGTAGGCACTACTTGAAGTATATATTCCAAGAACTGACTAGGACACGTCAAACGTCCAACGCCTCTTTTTACATGTGAGATTAAAAACACGCTCAAAACAATAAATTCACAAGAAAAGCATCTAAATCTTAACGCAGACTTAAAGCGCAATGAAGCAAAAACACTCAGTAGTGTTGCCAGTTGAAATTGTTAAGTGGAACAACAAGATGACTGCTTTAAAAGTTTTAAAGGGAACTTCGTGAGCCATTGTGAACGGTTCGGAACCAAAACAATGGGGAGCCGGGGCTAAAGTAGAAATTACTGTTAAGCTGGAACGAGTAAGTTTAATTTTATTTTAAAATACGACCGTGGCAGTTTACCAATACTTGGATATGGAATCACGCGACTGGATTTAATCTCGGCGTTTGAATGTACTAACGTGATTGTTGTAATTTATACTAATATTATGAGGCTGAAGAGTTCGTTTGTTTGTTTGAACGTGGCAATCTCAGGAAGCATTGGTCCAATTTTTGGTGAAAAATTCTTACAGTCTTGGATAGTACATTTATCGAGGAAGGCTATAGGCTATATTATATTTTAAAAAAATTAGGGATCCTTACTAAAAGTCCAATAATGTAAATAAAGTGTAAAAATCGAAACGAACATAAACAAAGCCACTGGCAGAAGCTAGTATCTATATATAAATTGAAAATTCATTCATTATTAAATAGACTATTTATCGAAGAAGGTTATAGGCTCTATAGTATAATGTTAAGATTTATAACAACGATGCAATAATGAGAAAGGTTCTAAAAATGATGAAAATTTATTATTCTTGAGAGCTTCCATAATGTGTAATGAAAATGTCAATCTTAAAAATTAAAAAGAAAACGATGTATTTTT
This sequence comes from Hebomoia glaucippe, assembly GCA_025727935.1. Classification (NCBI taxonomy): domain Eukaryota; kingdom Metazoa; phylum Arthropoda; class Insecta; order Lepidoptera; family Pieridae; genus Hebomoia; species Hebomoia glaucippe. Next base: position 1,545,477 of record JAOSYY010000004.1, read on the forward strand.
TTATTTTGATCATATTTTTAAGCTTATAATTTTTTTTTATTATATTATGTCGTAATAGTTACGCGGATACGCTAGTAGGGATCATAAACCGTTTTTTTTTTAGAATAGATGGAAATTTATGAGAGCTCTGTTCGGTTCGAGTCTGATAGAAGCTAAGTTTTATTTTCAAATTTGTGATTGCGTTCTGCTTTGAGTACAGGCACCTTGTAGCCGGACGAATGTCAAACACACTCGTCCAGCCAAAGGGCATAAAATGGCCTGTTACTAGACTAATTTATTTTTTAATTCAAATTCAAAATTACAACACCTCACAATCTTTGTATATACGAAAGCGCATTAAAAACGAATTATTTTTTTTAATATAACAATATCCATATGTTGCAACACTGCCTAATTGCCCTGACAGCTGAAAATCAGAATTGGAGTTTCGGTCTCAACGTTCTTCCAATTTGGAGGCCAATTATTGCAGCAACTGGCTTTGCCCCTCGGATTCATTCGATGGTTCCTGAGATTAGCGCGTTCAAACAAAGGAACTTTTCAGCTTTAATAGTATAGATTATTCTTCACTAATAAATTATGTTTTAATAAAATTTGTATTTATATATCCAACGATATACAATTAAAATCATCTCAGCACTTCAGACAGACAATTACATACATTGTCGATCCCATTTTTCCAAATCCCATTTTGAAAATCATATTTCTATTTATCGCTGGTATGTATTTTCACAGGAAAGATGACTCTCGGTGACTTGTGAAGTTGAGGTATGGCGCGAGTTGCCACGGCATGCCTTTTCACCGCGCATTTTCTATCCTGTATTATTGGTAAGTACACAAAACTTCAAATCCCCCCCGTCTCCAAAATAGCTGGGCTGATTGTGATGAAATTGTAAAGGAATCTTAAATACACATAAACACTAACCTCCCAACCAGTCCAAAGTAGTGTTACGAATAAGAGTGTGAGCTTATTTCGTTGATTATTTGTATGTATACTACATACATACGGCAATATGCTCCTTTCGTACTAAAAACTTTATTGTATTTAATATTTTTCAAAGTAGGTACTTTTAAAAGAAAGTCAAACTAGGCTCACGAAGTTTCTATAGAACAAAATCACCTAGATATGAATAAAAAATAAATCGTATCTGTACTTGTTAGTAATTAATTAACCAGTATTCTTTTGCAAATTTTTATTTAAGTAGTAGCTGACCCCGCAAACGTCGTTTTGCCACATAAAAAATACGGGTTGACTGTAGAGGGGTGAAAATTGGGGGTTGTATGTGTTTTTATATACTGTATCATAAAAAACTAAAAAGAAAAAATTTTGTACAAAAAATAAAAAACAAACAATTTAGGGATGGACCACTCTTAACATTTTGGGGATGAAAAATAGATGTTGTCCGATTCTCAGACCTACTGAATATGCATAAAAAAATTCATAAGAATCGGTCGAGCCGTTTCGGAGGAGTATGGGAACGAACATTGTGACACAAGAATTTTATACGTTAGAAGTAAAAAAAATAAAGATATTAATTTATGTATCAATCGGCAGTAGTTGACAATATCAATATAGCCCAAAATATCCTAAAACTTAACATTCAGTCTCATAAAATAATACGAAAAATCTAATGCCCCAGGTTTTTGTAACATTAATCTTGAGTTCATTATTTATTCGTAGTAAGGTCAGAAACCGAATGTGGTACAATTCTCTAAGGAAAAGTCCGTTTTACTACCGTATGCCCGCCTGTTTATCGATTTTTCTATTAAATATTGATAGACCGAGCTTAAAGCAACCTTCACATTAAATGGCATAATTGCAAGTGGAGTGAAAGCACCTGTGGCATAATCAATAGACATATTTCTGTGTCCTTTTTGCTGGACATTTTTCTTCACAAATAAGTTAGTTTTTTTTTTTTTTTTGGGGGACGTCGCGTTTTTAGCCCGGTGGCTATTAAAACTAAATAAGTTAGTCTTCTGTGCTCAGCTTTTGAACGAAGTATTCCACGTTTCAAATTTGTCTCGTAGATTTTTTTGTACTGTAAAAGCTTTGACGTTTCCTCTATGCTATATGTGACATAATCAAAAACGAATCAGCCGACTTTGAGTTTACTCGTATAAGCTTGAAAATTATGCATTTTTTAATCTTAATCTTAACTACAATACCTGAAGGGTTTAGTTAGCACTAGAATATTATATATATAACATTCTAGTGTCACGTTGTTTGTAACAATATCCATCAACACCACTTCATTTTATGGACTGTGTTTTTTATATCACGTGAAACTAAAAATATAAAGAACACAAAACTTTACCGTTCTACTCTCAAATTCCATATTTAGTAGCAATAAAAAACTACAATAATTTTCAAAATATTCACAAGAAATTGATATGGCAAAATATTTGATATGTGAGCTGATTGAAATTACATTTAAAGTAGCTTCTCGAGCTTTCCATATAAACTTTACGTGCAATATTCTTAAAAATCATCTCTTCACATATTAAGATAATTATTTAATATATCTATACGTATTGTACACAGTTTGCCGCCAAGATAGCAGCAACAACAGATCCCGGGAACAAAATTCAGTATCAGAATCGTCTAGGAGGTTTAGAACAGAGTTCTTAGAGGACTGGCCTCAAACACCTGGATCGCCGTACTTCGACCCAAGCACTCCAGACAACGTAACCGGTCTAGTTGGACACCCTGTTACGCTCTTATGCAAAGTGAAGAATCTTCAAAACCGTACGGTAAGCGTTACATGTTAAGTACATTATATTAACAGCGACCTCAAAAACTATGACCCCGTTAGATAAAAATGTGCTTAAGAATGTAATTTTATCGCTCTTAAACTCATATTAAACTCAATTCTTGTCAGCTTAAATTTACTTCTAAATATGGTATTCACATTACTCTTAGGTTGTTTAAAATTATACTTTTTTACAACGCCTCAAACTTTTTCGTCTATCTCTTGCATGTCGCGTGACGGTCGACGAAATGAAAGGCGCTCGAGAGAGCATCTGAGTTGAAGTTGACCGTGTAGTGTATAGACTACTACTCTTTTATGCCAGTGCTCCACGTTATTTATTTATTTATAATGCGAAAAAAAGTTTCATTTTGACTGTGCTTTTATAAAACGATACAATAATTTTTATTATACGATAGGAAGGCAAACGAGCATACACACCTATAGTAAGCAATTCTTGTTGCTCATGGGCAGGTGTCTCCTACATAGAAGGCCTGTATGTGACTTATCTGTATGTCCGTCAGTGACAAATGGTCTCATTTTAATGATGTCTCGTTGTTAGAAAGCTAACATGATTAAGGGTTCTTAACTATAAATAATACAGAAGTTTTCAAGTTCTTTATGATGATTTTCCGACAGAAATAACTTGAAATTAAAAATGATATATTTTTCGTTACATACAATCAGTTATTAGTTCTAATATTTTAGTCACGGTTTTTGTATACATGTATAAAATCTTACTAAAAGTAACCAAAGATTGATATGCCTACCAAAAACCTTTCAGTTAGTCTCGTGACTGGTCTGGAGGGAGGGGTAGCAGAGATCTGTTGACTGGTTTCTTACCCCCTGTTTAGGTACGAGGTATTGGGGCAGTAGCAGGGGTAGAGATCCTAGGCCCAGTCCTCACACTCGAAAAAAAAAGCTCATCAATTTCCAATACTTAGAACTGAAAATGTCACACTTAGAATTTTCTTTTCTAAGATTATGAAGTTATATACAAATAACACTTAATATAAACTTTTTATAATAGCTTTCAGTATTTCTTAACCTTAATTAAAAGCTAGATTACGATCGCATACATCTAGAACATAGACGTACAAAGTAATCATAAACTAGAAATAAATTCTCCTTTACTTGGCAGTAGAAGCTGTGAATTTGGCAGTTGTTTTATCTTATCTGAATTTTCATTGTTATGTAGTTAGCCATTGGGGCATATCAGAACGGAAAGGGATGTGTAACGCTCCCTTGGGCCGATCACATTAAGTGCCATTCTTCTTATTAAACTTTATTATTCTGTATTACGAACTAAAACACACAATCTTAATTGTTATCCTTAATAATTTTTATAACATTTTTCTTATTTACGTTCAGGTCGATAATTAACAAAAACTAAGTACCAAAATAAATGTTAGCTATGAAATAAAAAACACATCAAAATCGGTTCATTGGTTTGGGAGCTAAAGTGCCACAGATGGACAAATAGACACGTCTCTATAACAAAATATATCATACAAACAATCATATTGTTAACTTTGAAACAAAAATAATGCCTCAAAATTTACCGATTAGGAGCTACGATAGCACAAACAGACAGACTTTAAACTAATTACACCCATCAGAGTTAAATAGTTATTTTAATCGTAAATTATAAGAATCAAGGTCAGTTATTCTTGGCTCGAGAATAGAACGGAAGGGAAATCCATTAGCCGTCCGTAAGAAAAATCGTATATGCCGAATCAAATATCGTGTATCGTAGAAGGAAAATGGAAAAATCGGAAGTTAACTGTATATCTCGTTTTAACGGCTCGATTCTTACGAAACGTGTTTTAACACGTTATCAAAATTGCTATAGTACTTAATTGGTAAAATAAAGTTATTAAAATTTGTTAGCTAAAGGATGCAGATAGAAAACAATGTTTTACAAAAGAAATATTTATATATACTGTCTATATATACACACAAATGAAATGTCTGTTTGTAGCGTCAAAATCTATACTATAATTAATGTTATAAAGCTGAAGAGTTTGTTTGTTTGAACGCGCTAATCTCAGGAACCGCAGATCCGATTTGAATAATTCTTTCAGTGTTGGATAGTACATTTATCGAGATAGGCTATAGGCTATATTATATTCTAAAAAAAATAGGGATCCTTACTAAAAGTCTAATAATATAACCCAGGATGTAGAAATTGAAATTAACGAGAGCAAAGCCGCTGGCAGAAGCTGGGAAGCTATAAAAGGAACCCATTTTATAAATTCTTAAAAAATTATGTTGTGTTAAAAAATTAGTCTCTCAGAATATTAAAACTCATGAAATATTTATCATTATTAAATACTTTTATAATATTAAAAGACTAACACATAAATAGTGAATGCACAAAATGCCGAATAGATAAATTGTAAGAATTAAAGTAAAAATTCGTTTCAAGGAGTCTGCAACTGACTGATAAATAGTTGCCAGCTTTGCAAAGTGTAAGTAATTTTTTATCATAATTTCTAGCAGCGTTTTTTGAGCGAAGGTTACATGAAGGCTTTTATTTCATAGTTTTTATTCAAACTTCGATAACGGTAATTATTTAAAACACTTTTATTTAACATAACTGAGAAGATACTGAGTAAATATAGTATAATTAACTTTTTTCCAATCTGATAATGTAGCTAGAAGTAAAAGTGTGTTTCTAAATGTTTTTAATTACATTAATTGTATTTAATGACTATCAACAGACAAGCAAGACCAATATCTTAATGTATAAATAAAATAAAACGATGCATTAATAATAACAAAATAATACAACTTCGTAACTGAATGGTTAGTTTTTAATAATCGAAATACCTGATCATTTAAATATTCATTAAATTTTTCAATATTAAAAATATAAATTAATATATTATTAAGTATGGCTTAATTTATTAAACAATATTTTTTTGATTAACTAATAGCTAAAAACTACTAAGGATGGAGCGTAAATAATGCTAACAAAATGTTTTAAAAATGTTTTTATTTTAAGCAGGATCGACTTTTATCCCTCAAATCATCAAAGGTGTCATTAGTACACTTATCTTTCTTCGTTATCGGGAACAGTGCCCTAACACCCTATATATAAAACATAAATAATATGGTAGAAAAGTGACAAAATCTAAATGAACGCGAGTAAAGTCGCGGGCAAAAGCTTACATTATCCTTTGTAAATGGGAATATGCATCTCATGTACGATAAGAAAAATGAAACATCTACGAGCTTACATTATGAAAAAAACGTTGAAATAAACTTTATATACGGGGAATAAACGTCACAGTTTTTATAGTCCGGAGAAAATGAATGCGTTTGCTTCCGGCTACCGGTTAGAAAGGTATTTCAGTCGGGTATAATACAATTTCATGCTTAATTTAATATGTGGGTGACGTTTACCGCGGTCCATGCGTTCCCTACAACAAACAACCCTTATGATAAGACCAATATAATGTCGTATTTTGTTACGACTTTTACCTGTTCATCGTATTTTAAGAATACTTAAGCAATTTTTTTCAATGAGCGGGCAGTTCAGCTGGTACTGTTTCCTGTCACGGACCAACTTTAAGACCTTCATTTGAACAGTACTTGAATGACATTCTGTTGTCATTAAAATGTTTATTTCAAACAATCGAAAATTCATAGACTGGAATCGAAAAGCGCATTACAGCGCTTTCCACCAACTGTGACCTGGATGGAATTTGGAGTATAATTTCTAGAAATTTCCCCAAGATATTTCTTCAAAACTTACCATGCTTATAGAAATTGGAACCAGTTGACAATAGTTTTATTCGCGTTATTTACGCTCTATATTGTTAGTACAGTTACATGAAACGATAGTTTCATAAAAAATACATTACTTACTAAAAAAAGAATAAGCATTGAAGCATTATAACAAAAACAGCTAGAATAACATGATAGAGCGAAATAACGCTAATAAAACTTTTTTTTTTTAGTTAGTAACGATTTTTTTTCCGATCATCAAAGGTGCCATTAGTACTATTATCTGTCTTCGTTTTCGGGAGCAGTCCCTTAATAACCTATATAGAAATAAAATTACATTGTAACTAGTAAATCTCAGCTTGTTTCAATTATCGATACAAAGTGTAAGTCA
>JAOSYY010000004.1:1563541-1575150 GCA_025727935.1 Hebomoia glaucippe
TCCCGAAAACGAAGACAGGTGATAGTACTAATGACACCTTTGGTGAAGGGACGGAATAAAATTCGATCCTGACTAAAAAAGAATCATATTTTAAAACGTTTTACTAGCGTTATTTCGCTCCATCACGTTAGTCCAGTTGTTTTTGTTATCATGCTTCATTGCTGTTTTTTTTAGTAAAGTAATGGTAATGTATTTTTTCTGAAACTATCGTTTCATTTAGCTGTACTTACAAGATGGAGCGTAAATAATGATAATAAAAAGTGTTAAAGAATGTATTTTTTAGTCAGGAACGATTTTTCTTCCGTCCCTTCATCAAAGGTGTTATTAGTACTATCACCCATCTTCGTTTTCGGGAGCAGTCCCCAAACATCCTGTATATTAGGTTTAGCAAAAATCTATTCGAAGGTAAATCGAAAACCCTAAATTTATATGATAATAAATTTCAGTCGGCTATGTATTCAAACTGGGCTTTGGAAATTCAACTAAATGGCGTAGCTCACTCAATTTCTAGTTCGAAACTTAGTTTATTTGATTTGAAAGAGCACTCCGAAGAACTTAAATTCTATTTCAAACATTTCAATCGCGTAAGCATAACATATTTACGCAATCCCCGATATAAATAAAACGCTAAATGGCGAAACGTGATTTTTTTGCAAACGACAGATATCATAAATTGAATAAAACAATGTATTGCAAAAATTTTATTTGTATTTTTAATGCGAATTCAAATTTTACACGCTGAATTTAATTTTGATGCACGCTGATGCGTTGGTTTCTCGCAACATAAAGCCTTTAGTACCCATTTATTTCCGTTTTGTGGAAAGCTTTACTTAAGTGTTTCATGACTACCATTCATAAAGTTAAAAATATATTTCATTATTATTATTCAGATAGTGAAAACGTATAAAAGTGATTTAAATGGGTATCTTTATCACGCTTTCGGTAATTATAACGTTATTTAGGCAGCTTTGTTATCGTTAATTGAAATAATTCCTTTTGCTTTTATTTTTAGTAAATCGTAACAAGATTATCGTTATTATAATTTTAGTATTTGATACTTTCATTGTATTATATTATTACTAACACAAAACAAGAGAAATTAGAGTTATTTCGGATGGTCGCTCGGAAACAGACACAGATATGTGTCTACTTTTTAACGTATTGAAAATAAAGTTCACATTTAGACATAAATAAATGGTCTGATTATTTTAAAAGATTGTTAATGTTTTATTACTAAATTTATATTAAATTATCGTAAGCACTACCTCTTCAGAAAACTGTTGTGTTATGTACGGAAATATTATAATGTATCTTTATGCCCGTTATATAATCAAAGCTACAATATCCAGTTGATTTAAAATATAATTTATGAGATTCGTAGAGAATATTGGTATTAGTAGTATTACAATTGCGATCCCATTGTGCGTGGTTGGTGGAAATTTGGGAAATTCTGGGAAATTGTATTTGATTTTCCGTCCCAGTACTCTGCGAGCCTATGTGGTCCATCAGCAGATTAACTTTAAATGAGTGTAATCGTACATGTATCGTCGAAAAAGGCAATAGACACTAATATGGCAACTGTGTATTGAGGAAAACTGATTAACTCCTAAGGAAAATGATGTAATTAATGTTTTTTTAATAAATATTATTATTTCATAGGTGAGTCACCTGCCGCCATGCAAGGAAGTGCTCATTGGATCCAAAACTACAGGCTGGCATCACAAGTTTTTATTATCACTGCATTATACGTATTAAGATGTTTCATACCATTAATCAGTATATAAGAGGATTATATAAAGCGTTGTGTTTGAATAAATTTTACGTGTAATGACGTCATATAATTGTAATATAAAATTCTAAATATAATGTAATAATTATGTAAATAATTCAAAAGCCCTGTGATGTTGGGACCGCTATGTCTGTAATTGAAAAAAATAGCAATAATAAAAATGTCCTTGAATAAATAAATTCAAAAGCGTTCCTCCCCAGAAAAATATTTAATTAATAAATTATAATATTAACATGATTATAATAATATGTTTTTTTATTCTAATTATGTGCTTTTTTTATAAATTAGCGTTTCTTCACTGAATTACGTGGTACTGACAAATATTTCTATTAATTTTTTAATCAGAGCGAATCCATACGTACGTTTCAGACATAACAGTTTCAACAGATGTTCATGGAATAAAAATATATGGTGTGAGACATCGAAGTTAGATCTGTGCCAATGCATGGGTTTTATCCTAATTATCAGGGTAATTTGATTTTGTATCCTTTAAATCGATTCCACTGTTGTAGCAACTCTATGTAGTATATCTTTAGTCTAGTTCGATTATAGTCACTCCAAAGGCTACTGGACTATAAGAATGATTTCTCTCTAAACTGCGTCTTCGATGGGTTGGAAGCTGAGATCTCTAGCCACTTTGCCTCAACAGCATCTTGATCAGCCAATTGAATTTACCACTCGACAGTTACATTTGCCTCAGAACACGACCTTCAAGCATTTCCACGTTGCCAGCGAAGTGTGCTAGCTATTGTTTTAATCAAAAGTTGATTTTGAATAAAAGATAAGTTTTTTAAATGAGTTTTTTAATTCTAATATACAGTTAAGCAATAGGCGAAGACAGGTGATAGTACTAATGCCACTTTAATGAAGGAATGGAAAATAAATCGATCCTGACTAAAAAAGACATATTTTATCACCTCTTATTAGTATCGTTTACGTTCCATCTTCTAAATCCAGCTAAATGAAACGTTAGTTTCATAAAAATACACTACTTTACTAAAAAAGGACCAGCATTGAAGTATGATAACAAAAACAGCTGGGCTAACATGTTGGAGCGAAATAACGCTAATAAAATGTTTTAAAAATATGATTATTTTTTTAGTCAGGATCGAATTTTATTCCGTCCCTTCATGAAAGGTGTCATTAGTACTATCACCTGTCTTCGTTTTCGGGAGCAGTCCCCAAACACCCTGTATATAAGGCCAAGAATACGACTTTTACGATACGATTTTACGACACGATTTATATATTCAAATGATTACAGATAATATAGAGATAGGCTTAATGTTTTCATCTTTCGATCACCTCTATGGCTCAGTAATTTTTATATTATATGCAGTGGTCCCAAGTTTATATCCCGGAAAATATGATAAAAAAAATATTTGCTACGGCAAGTCTCCGTTACTGTGTCAAAATGATTAATGAAACAGGAAAAGGTTACTCATAAAGATTTGTAATACCGAAGTGTTATAATTTATCTGTATACGACTTTTAAACGAGTAGAATATAGAGTAATAGATTATAGAGCATTCAAGTTTCAAATTAACTCTGTTGTTTATGTCAGACATCGAGAGTTAAGTTTACAGTATTTTAGGACATACCTCTGTTACAGGATGTCATACATTATTTAACGTCTCTGTCAACACATTCGGAAATTCGTATACCGTACTTGGAATTAATGTTTCCTCTCTTGACATTTGCCTCTATAAATAATATACGGATACAATTTATAAATAAGAAAAGATCTTGTCTTAACTATGACAAAATAATTATTGTTACGCGCCGTAACTGGAGGGTAGGCGGTTGTTTAATGTTACTCGCCGTAACCGGAGGGTAGGCGGCTGATTCGGCTACTGGCGCCAGTCTGTCGGCAACACCTACCGCGAATCAGTCCGTCAAGAGTGCGCGAAGGGAGCGAATGCGTTTTCGTGACTGTATTGTCGGTTTAATTGTGTGATTTCATTTCAATGATATTAAGTTCAATTGTCTGTGTGTTCACCTGAATGCAAATTGTGGATGCAAAATAGACTTTCCTTTAACATTCAGAAGTGGGGATGAACAAAAAAAAAATGAAGTGATAATTAGTGAACAAAGACAGTGCCTTTAAGATAATAAAAAACTGCGTAGACAGGCTTCGGCTTCAGTGACCGGCGCTGGGACATTGCGCGTTCGTTCTGTTAGTAATGTGACGATAATGGTGGTGATGGTGGCGGAGGTGTACATCCCAGTATACCACTTGAGAGTTTGGCAACTCAAAAATTAGAGAGGATGGTGGAGAAGTGTTGTGTTGACTCGCGGCCATCGTGGGGCGTGCAGGTATAGTGAAAGTAGAACTAACATAGAAGGCTGGAGGTCTTGTCGCCTGCTTCGGACAGGATGCGCGGGGATGACGCTGCGATCTCCCGCTCCGATGACGTGGCCCTGCTTCGCGCCAATAACTAGCGGGTGCGTAATAGTATCATAATGATTGGTCACTTCTCACAACTCTACAAACATATAGGATTTAATTGTAGAGGAGTGAAAGTTTAGGGTTGTATGTATTTATATACGCTGTATGTATCATACAAAAAGAAAAACCAAAAAAAATATCTGAAAAATAAAATAATAATATTTACTCGTGGACCACCCTTAACATTTTGGGGGATTTAAAAACGATGTTGTCCGATTTTCAGATTTGCTGAATATGCGTAAAAAATTTCATGAAAATCGGTCGAGCCGTTTGGGAGGAGTGTACGAACTAACATTGTCACACGAGAATTGTATACATTAGAAGATGTAATTTTTATTAGTGCTCTATACGATATACATCTGTGTATACTATTCGTATTCAAAATTCCACTTTTTTTTGGTTTCTAAAGAGTGAAAATGTATGCAACTCTAAAAGCGTGTTCTTTTGAGCGTGACTTTTTCGCCGTTTCATCGTTTCGTTGTGTACGTCGGCAGCAGGAAGGTAGGAGAGGTTTCGCCTGCGGCGTGGCACGCTCGAACGGACCTAATCGAAATCTGGCCGACGGAAAAGTGTATGCGCTATGCCAGCTATTTTCATTGTATAATACTAGTAATTATGATTTCTCGTAGCACTAAGCGCTGTATTCTAACATTAGCTCACTCTATATTTGTACAATTTCAAAATATCGAAAAAATAAAATATATATTACGGGACCGCTCCCGAAAACGAAGACAGATTATAGTACTAATGACACCTTTTATGATGATACGGAAAAAAATCGATCCTAACTAAAAAAAAACATATTTTAAAACGTTTTATTAGCGTTATTTCGCTCCATCATGTTAGTCCAGCTGTTTTTGTTATCATGCTTCATTGCTTTTTTTTAGTTGAGTAATATATTTTTATGAATCTATTGTTTACGATTTAGCTGTACTAACATGATGGAGCATAAGTAATGCTAATAAAAAGTTTTAAAAATATGTTTTTCTTTAATCAGGGTCGATTCTTTTTCTGTCCTATCATCAAAGGTGTCATTAATACTATCATCTGTCTTCGTTTACTTGAGCGGTCCCCTAACACCCGTATAATCACTTATAAAATAACAGCGCTGTTACAAGGTTAACGTATCTGTTTATTTTGTAGTCGTAGCTCCTAAAAGAATAAGACACTTTTAATGACGTTTTTTAAAGCAGACATAACAACGTCAGGATGGTTATAGTTGTATTTTTGAACATTTTCATGTCTGTCGATCTGTTTGTTTAGACTAATCTCTGTAACAGACTGCTGAAATAAAAGTTATCAAGATGCAAGTTGGATAGGTGCATATATGAGTATATATTATAATCAATTCATTAAAAGCCGAGGTCTAATCCTCGGGTACCTGACTGAAGCCATCTTGATACTGAAGTGAAAATCCCCATGAGATGATATTTAGCGAGTCATAAGGTTTAAAATGTAATGCAATATTATCCAAGTATTAAATTGTTTGAGGGCTAAAAGCCGAAATTGGGATCACATCGTTAAATTTAATCTATATCCTAAAGCATTTAGGCTGGCCGGGGGCACTCTATCGCGGATTATCCCGGATTAGGCGAGAATGGTGCTGATTTAGCTGAGAAGCCTTTTATTTGAGGTTGATGTGATAAACAGTGCAGGCTCGCCTCATATTCACTTAAGTACCACAATTCATTCACAACACAGATTAATAACGATATAAAAAACGATTAATAATTCCATGTTTATTCTACGTTCTAAACATTTTCTATATTTTTAACACACTGTATAAGTTTTACCTGTTCCGTGATACTGAAAACGATAAAATAAAAGTCATTTCTTACTGCCTGTGCAGTCAAAGTTCCAAAAGATTGATGTAGCCGTTTCGGAGGTTAGTCGGAACAGACTAACATAAATTTTACAAATTTTGTTAAAGTTTCACTGTTTACTTGTATCTTCATTGTGAGTTGCTAGTATGATATTAGACTAGCTTCTGCCATTTAGTAATTATCCCTATTTTTTGAAAATATAATATAACCTATAGCTTTCCTTGATAAATGTACAATGCAACACTGAAAGAATTATTCAAATCGAACCAGCGGTCCCTGAGATACGTTCAAACAAACAAACTCTTCAGCTCTATAATATTCGTACGGTTTATAATCATTATCATGTCGCCATATTAAAATCAAAAGTTTTATACATACATGAATTTTAAACGATTTTAGTAACTACTAATATTTTTTAATTGATTTTAAGAATACATTTAACTCATAACTGTAGATAATTCTGGATTATATCTATTTGTCTCGCTTCCAGAGTTTCATGAAAATGCATTTTCATAGATTGTAATGCGGCTTCAACAAGATTGCGTCAGCTGTCTTATCCAACGTCAGTCGCTCAGATATCGCTAGAGATTGCCAAACCTCTGATTGAATTCAAGTCAATCTACAATGTACATGACAAGTAATTTTCATTTTTATCAAGATACAAATGTCCGCGGCTATATTAAAATTGTTATGAACTTATGCATTTCTCTTGACTTATTGTGGTATTATCTCTTCTATTAAACGTAAAAAATTATATAAACTTTAAATGCGCTTTTAGATTTTTAAATCTACTAAGACTGTTTATTACTTACAAGATGTGTTCTTAACTTTAGAAACGATGAGCCGTGTATAAAACTTTCATTTTCCCTCAACTTTTTTCAAGAAAAATGGTCTTCGCGTGCGCTTGGGCATAAAATAACAAATAAACTTTATGCCACATTTATAATATTTGTATGAATTAGTAGTAAATGAAAAATAATTTTTAATACATTTAATAAATATCAATAAAATAAAAGTAATAGTATTATTGTAATGGGCGCTTTGTATATTTTTTTTGTATATCACGCCATTTCAAAGCGTGTTTTTATAATTTTTAACTGTATTTATTTTCTACGTTTCAGTTCCATCTAAAAATTGTGTTAAATAAAAGTCTATTTGTATTTGGTGTTTGTATTCGGATGCTAACACGGATAATTCAACTTAATATTACACACTTAACGTTACAATAGAATCATTAATATAACCGAAAATGCTACCTAAAAACAAGAAAAACCTACCCTCCTTACGGCGAGTAACATGAATCGGCCGCCTACCGTCTTGCTACGGCGCGTAACAATTGAGTTGAAACGATTCGGTTACAAACATACAAACATACGGGTGAAGCAAATAAAAAACTTATAAAGTACTGTGAAAGGAATTCAATTATGTTATTTAATTACAAAGAACATCCTACCATTTCGTATGACATAATTAAGGAACAGCCGTAACCTATATCTGGCTCAATGGGAAATATTAGTGAATTTCGTATTTTTTTATACTACAGGAAGGCAAACGGGCATACAGTTTACGTATAGTAGCGATTTCTATCGCCTGGACGCCTCCAAGAACCTACTTTTCTGTTATCTACTAGGAAACACCTTTACAACCTTTAGGCCTCAGCTATATCACTGAAGTCGTAACGTGCACAGCGACAGTTTCATCTGTATTCGTATGTATATATCCTACTAACAAAAGTAGGACACAGTAAAAAATAGATCATATATGTACGTCTCTAAAACTTCCCTAAAACAACGAACGACTTTGGAATTGACTAAACTGTGATAATGACGTTTCCGTGAAGTTACGTGACAAATACTTTCTTTACCGTCGTACAATTATCGACTTTAGTGCTTCACTAATAAAGCTCTTTTGTCATTGATAAAACTAATCGCCTTATATATAAGAATAAGTTTCGTTTCTATTACCGTCAACATCCTGTCCACTTATGTTAAGCTCGACATTCATTACAAAAGCTATAGAAATAATATTATAGTTTCGCATGAGAGCAATTCTTGCAACAACTTTTTGTTTGGAAATGAATGTTGTAGTGATGTGACATGTTCGATAAATTCTTATAAATCATCGATATGTATTCAAGGTACGTATCTGGAAATAATTGTCACTACGCTTCTTGAGAGTCGTCATCAATTGTCACTCTTGACATCTACTTTCAAATTTAACAAGTATTTAAAAGCGATTGATTTATAACACTAGCTAACTCCCGCAACTTCGTCTGCGTTATAAGATTATACACAGACTTAATTTCTTTTGGGAATATAAAGTTTTATTGCCGATAGAACAATGCTTGAGAGATAGCACAAGTTTGTGTCGAAAGTTTTTAGTTTTTCCTCTTAATTGTTTTCATATTTTTTCACCATTTAAACTTTGCCTGAACCTCCAGGAATATTTTAAGATCAAAATTAGCCAAATCGGTCTAGCCGTTCTCGAGTTTTAGCTAGACTAACGAGCAGCAATTCATTTTTATATATATAGATCTTTCTAATTCCTGCGTTTGTATTGCGTTAATGTTTCAGAAAATAGTCTGCTTACTGTACAATTGAATTAAGTTAAATTTAAAAGTAAATAAGAATACAAATTTTTAAACAAGTTATCAAGTTATTGTTTACCATTACTGTTCAGTGATTTGAGATAATTTGCAAAACTTCAATAAAACATAACAAGCCGATGGATTCGGTTAATTCACTGTTTTCCTTCATATACACAATTAATTATAATATCTCTATAAATATATAAGTTTTATTTTTAAAGTTCCTGGTATTTATTTATATCGCAGATTGTAATATATAATTTTTGAGTTATGAATGGGTACAAAATAGTTATATATTAACGGTTACTCGACTAGCTTGAACATGATTTCTAAGTATCAATGCTTTTTATTCTCAATGTATTCTCTGAATTGCTTAACTGATGGTGATGGGATTTTTACTTGTATATAACGAATATTATTAGTAACTTTTACTTAAACCTTCATTGTTATATATAAAACTATTTCGAGTGATACTGTTAGACACTGATCGCACAAATATAATATAGCCACAAAATCAAATACAATTTCAATTATCTTATTAATAATCTATGAAACTGGTAATTGATTACTTCACCGAAGCAAAAAAATTGCAGACAGATCAAAACAGCTTGATCGTAATGTCAAACATTGGCATACTAAAGATTCAGTGGCGGTTAACTAAAGTCAACATTTAACGTGAAATTTCTGAAACTATGTTAATATTCTGGCGCACAGAATATGTTATCTAGAAGATAACATTCCGCTTAGCTACTTCACCTAACATTTACATTAAATCTAGACTAGACTACAACAAACTGAGCTCATATTTTCTTTTAATTAGACCAACATTTGCCCGGTCCAACGTCGTATTAAACAGAATTAGAATAAATTATTTTAATAGACTAGTCATGTCCCACGGTTTTGTCTGAGCTGATTTTAGTCTCTTGGGAAATACACAAAGTCTAACAATTGCCGGAAAATCTAATGTACAAAATTATCATTCTTTTATAGCGAAGATGATTTATTCTTTTTTTTATATATGATAGCAAGGCAAAGGAGCTTACAGATCGCGATTCCAAGCAATTCTTGTAGCCCATGGACACCTCCAAGATCAGTAGATCTAGAAGACTCGTCGCCAACCTTAAGGTCTTAGCCATATTACATTTGTCATATATAGTGACGTTCTACTGTAAGCTTTATTAATTTTATTTCGAGTATTCGTAAATTTATAGACTGGAAAAGCGTACAGCACTTCACGATTTTTCCATCTATGAACGGTGGTTCGTGACGTGACCCGGACCGAACTTATTAGGATAAATTATTAGTAGTTTCTACTTTATATATATTTTTTTCTTAAATTACTACACTCATATCCAACGATCGACTGACTGAGAAAATAGTTTCTAACTCTAACTGCATCTATTTCCTGTGAATGTTCTGTTAAAATCGGTGTAGCAGTTTCATAGCTTATGTAGAACAAACGAACTCATAGACAAAATTTTTTGAATCTGGAAAACCTCTGAATTTTGGTATTATTTTAGCTAAACTTTCAATAAGTGTAAATTTGGGTTGTGTTCACAACTTTGAGTACTGAATTAATGAAAAAATACTCTCAAACCTTCATTTGTTTTAAATTACAACAAATATCTTAATTTTTAACTAGCTTCTACTTCAATTCGATTTTTACACCTTGGGTTAATTTAATAGACCTTTAGTAAGAATCTTTAATTGGTTTTAAAATATATTATAGCCTTATAGTCTTCCACGATAAATGAACCTTACAAGACTGGAAGATTTTTTCAAATCCGATCAGCGGTTCTTGAGATTAGCGCGTTCAAACAAACAAACTCTTCAGCTTTATTATTAGTATAGGTAGTCTAGCATATAGAGCCTAGTGTAAACTATTTCCCACAAAACAAGCAATCTTTGCAGTCTATCCTATAATTTGGGAATTATCCCCTAAGGCGTTAGTAAATTAGCGGGTCATTCAGTAAACACGCGCCTGACACATTGAATTAGTGTTTATTATGTTGTGATAAGGGTCACTTTCGCTTGTTGTTATTTCTTGTTGTTCTTTATTACGTTACGTGAGGATTGGGAATGTTTATCAGATCAACAATAGCTCAAGGGTCCTAACTAGGGTTGAACAATGTTGGAAATCGTTGAGAGTACTCAAAAGGTTTGAATCTGCAAAATAATACGTTTGAAGTTAAAGCTAAAAATTTGGAGCTAGGCTTGCTTATAAGATCAGCATTAACATGTCATATTTTTTATAGATAGAATATATTATTTAGGCCCTATTTAAAACTGACTAGCTTCTTCAAGCGGCTTCACTCGTGGTCATTTCGATATTTGCACCATGGGTTACATTTTTGGATTTCTAGTAAGAATATCTAAATTATTTTTGCGAACACAATATATAAATTTTCAAATCGGACCACTGATTTTTGAAATAAGCGCGTTCAAACAAACTAACAATTTGTTCAGCTTCATAATATTAATATAGATATTGGTTGTTTTACAAGGTAATATAATATTCTCATCAATATATAAATAAAATTTTAATGTCTGTTTGTCGTATCAAAATAATAGCTTTTTCTAAATTCATCAAAAATATATAGAATACAACAATAGAAAGAGTTATGATTACTTTTCTATATACCTGATCGTGTTTATGAAATGGCTGGACTGATTTTAATAACTGTTTACTTAGCAGATTTCATAAGTAATAACGCAAGATTTTATCATCAACATCATTGCCATTATTATTCATGAATCACTGAATTCTCTTATAAGTAATTTTTATTCTAATTAATCACTGTATTTATAACTAACTCTTGAATTTTTTTTGAAAATATGTTGAGAACGTGTCGATATTTGCTGTGTGCGTTATATGTATTATGCGTTTTTAATAAATCCATATATATTTAATGTTTCCTTAATTTAAAGTAAATTATTGATACAAAAATAGTGTATTTATAT
>JAOSYY010000004.1:1575250-1587835 GCA_025727935.1 Hebomoia glaucippe
TAGGGAGTCGGCGGGATCGCTGAGGACGCTACGCGGGCTCCTCCAGCGGGGGTTCGCGGACGCGGCGTAGTCGGCGGTCCGGGCCACCAAGCGGTTCGGATGCAATGCCATATATACAGATCACGCCTCTTTCCCGGAGTGAAAAGTAGAATGCGGCTTTTCGGTTGCTACTATTCTGATATATTTATTTCCCTTCTTATATTTGCCATACAGCCTGAATGTGGTATTTGACCCGCAATTGACCACCAGTTGACCCGCGCAGCATCTGCTTAATATAATAAGTATTAAGAGTCGTAAAAGATAGCCCAATGCTATCCTAGACATTCTTCTTGAACTTGTCAAAAGGAACAATGCCGTTATAAATGATTTTTTTTGTATCCTTAACCATTTACGCAGCGCACGCAACGGAATCTTTGAAAGGGAATAAATTTACCCAATTTTTACAACATTCCTCATTGACGCTCTGCTCTTATTTAGCGTAGCGTGTTGTATAGGCTTCATCACTAGCTTCTGCTAGCGTCTTTCTTCGCTTTCATTTCGATTTTATATCTTTGGTAATATTATTGGACTTTTAGTTAAGATCCCTAAATTTTTGAAAATATAATATAGCCTACAGCCTTCGTCGATAATTGTACTATGTAACACTGAAATAATTTTTCAAATCCGACCAGCGGTTCTTCAGATTAGCACGTTCAAACAAACATACAAATTATTCATATTTATAATATTAGTATAGATACAATGTTAACTATGAACTTCATTCTATTATATTACATTGTTTATTTCACCATAAATTACAAGCCGGGATATAGAAATTATAAGGAATAAATAACTGGAATAATTTTCACTAGTATATATGATATAATCACATTTTCTCTGGTCTGATGATCTTCACACGTGCGTTTGGGTTTATATAAACTCTTCGTGTGACAATACGTGTCATAACCGTTCTATTCTATTATTAACTTAATATTATAAAGCTCAAGAGCTTGTATACTAAATTTTCAAGGAAATTAGGGATCCTTACTAATAGTCCAATAATGTAACCCTAAGTGAAAAAATCGAAATGAACGCGTGCGAAACCGCTGGCAGAAACTAGTCCTCTATAAATGTTTTCTCGCTGAAGACGTCAACCATTTTTTAATTTTGAACTTAGCTTTCTATATCTCGTTTATGTTTATCGTTGATTTAAGCCAAGTTAATTATAATTTCCATCATAAATTATCGCATCAACAAAGCGTTCGTCAATTTTAATTTCAATAATTTCTCTTTATCAATAATAAAGATTGCATCCATTTACAGTTTCGTTAACGAGACGAATGTTCAATGATTCCGTCAACGGAATACATTCATTGCGACGATTTTAATTATCTTTTCGAAAAGCGCATTATGAAGGTGCTTTTGAAAGTTAAATTACATATATTACGTGTGAGTTGTAATTAAATTTGAACAAGAGATTCGAAATTTTAATCTCTTCAATTCAGCTGATAATTATTTGCGATCTCTTGAGATGATGGAGCCAGTAATACCGTACGTCGTTTATAATTATCTATTTATTATACACTAGCTGTGCCCGTGACTCGGTTCGGAATTTTATTATAATATGATAAAAAAATGATTTTGTGATTTCTTTTCGCATTGTAAACAAACAAATAGTAAGGAACACTGGCACAAATTATTAATAATCACTACACAATCAGCTGAAGTGTACCGCAGGCGCCACCATATTGGCATCGTCTGCTCTGTCGAGCACCTTTAACTTTACCCCTACTCCGCGGCCGACCCTCACGCGACATGCTAAGGGACGGAAACGTTTGAGGTGATCTAATACAAGTTTCACTCTAATAATATAACAAAAGCAAATGAATTTTTTGAAATAAAAAGCGAAGTTACTGCTCATTACATCAGCTATCTGCTAGGGAAACTTTCTTCAAAATGGGTCCAGCTATTTCAGAGACTAGCCGGAACAAACAGACAGAGACACAATTTGTTTAAATCATTTCTGTTATTGGTACGGTATATTATTTCACATGATACAAATAGACATTTCAATATTATTTATATACGTATAAATAGATATGCTGACAACCTATTTTGTTCCAGTGTTTTTAGAATTCATTTACTGAAAATAAGCCACATTTTGTGGCTTTTCCATCTATAACACCACTAAAGTTTTTCTTTGTTCGCAACATTCCAAAGTTAGTATACTAGCAATATATAAGATCCCAACTATTTGACACAAAGTTATTTTAATATATAATTTCCGTTAGTAAATTTCAAAATAATACGTTCTTTGATACAAAGGAAGTTATCTCTTGGTGGTTTAATTAACTTTGACGTGACCTCAGCGCTGTTTGCGTGGGCACATTGTTGTTTTA
Organism: Hebomoia glaucippe; assembly: GCA_025727935.1. NCBI lineage: Eukaryota > Metazoa > Arthropoda > Insecta > Lepidoptera > Pieridae > Hebomoia > Hebomoia glaucippe. The sequence continues at coordinate 1,577,629 of JAOSYY010000004.1, forward strand.
CTGAGTAATAATGACGTTAAACTTAAAAAATAACGGTAAATTTTTAACGTTTTACTTTGCGCTGTTAAGAATATACTATTATATATTAGGTTTTTACTGTCTGATTACTATACTATAGAATTTAATATATACAATTTCTTAGAGTAGAAATTGTACATATTTAATTCTACATATAGAAGAAAACAGGTTTTAAAATTTTTGTCTGTTTGTCGTTTCGTCACGCCTAAACTCTGAATTGAATTATTTTAACATTACTTTCATAGCTGCCTTTATAAGGAGTACCTAGGAAAATTTCCTTTTGAGTTTTATTTATTTTTATCATTATAAATAATAAAATAGTAAATAGTACGTGCGGATGAAGTCGCGGGCACAGTTAGTTTTTTCTATAAAACATACAGTTTACTTGTGCCTTTTTTATATCCACATATAATAAATAAAATTCTCATGTCACAATGTTCGTTCCATACATTTCCGAAACGGCTCGACCGCTTCTTATGAAATTTTATATGCATATTCGGTCTGAGAATCGGCTGCTATCTATTTTTCATCCCACTAAGTGTTAGGAGTGGTCCACCCCTAAATTTCTTTTTGTATTTTTTTGACAAAAAATGTTGTGTTCATTTTTTTATGATACTGCATTTAAAAATACATATGCATATATATACGTTTGCTGGGTCAGTCAGTATATATAAAAGAAAGTCTATTAATATAACATAGTGATGCATATTTTGTCTGTTAGAATTCAATTATATCTAAATGTATGATATAATTAACCCCTCGGTTACAGTTTAGAAATAATGAGTGATCCGACTTACGCAATACAACATCTACTCATTCTAACTAGCCGTTCTCGTAACAAACCCTAAAGCGTTCTAATGCAGTGTAGCCAGCTGATTGTGGTTTGGGACATGGCATAATAAAATAAAGTATGCTAGTAATGTTTAGTCATTACTGCCTAATCTCCGAGCTGATAAGCTCAAACCTTTGAGTTGACCTCAGTGGGTACACAAAGCTTTTTCCTTGGTGAATACACTTTTAAAAGCAAGTTGATTTTCTTTGGATTAGATTAAAACTAAATAAGGATATTTAGACGTGTTAAAAAAAATGAGTTTTAAGTTTGGTTGTGATTATTATTGTGGTTGTTTGAAAAGAATAAATAAACGCTGTTTTGTCTTTTTGTTATATTGCTCATTTAGATTTCATTATTTTGTCCAATGCTTTGTGTGAAAAAGACAAAACTGATACAAAAATATTTTTTTTTATCTTTTTAAATACCTTAATAGCGAAAGGTTTAAAATTTTAATACTGTGTAATGACATCGTGAATGCACATTTTTGTGTACTTATCGCTAATGATAACTAAACGTCAAGATAGTATATCAAAATCTCTGATTTGAAAGTTTGTAATCCAATTAATTTATCTAAGTTATAGTAGTCGTTTTTCATTTTGAATACGGACAAAAAAATATATATAATTATATATTTAACGCAATTTCGTAAATAATCTTAATCTTAAAAATAAATAATAATAATCTTAAAAATGAAGTGCCGCCGGTTGCGCTGGCAACACAACTCTAAGTCTCCTGGTTCGACTATAGTCCATAGGCGATAGTAATCACTTGTCACCAGGTATGCTATTTGTTTATTTGTCGTCCTCCCCCCATGATGTATAAAAAATAACTACATATATAGGGTTATGGTAGTTTTGCAACCGCGTGAAATAGTTGGAAAGCTGGGTAGGTTTTAGTGTTTCCTGCTAGCACTTTTAGAGCCTATCTACCTCGTCAGCCGAGTAACTATGGAAGTGCGAGTCCCACATAACCGACTAGCAGTATTCGTAATGCATTTCCCCCTCGTTATCTAACTATAAGGCGCCCATGGAGCGAGATGCTCATACCATATATTATTGTATTATATACAATGCCTCGTGCTGTAACGTTTCCTATCAATTCAATGACCGGAATATTGTTCTGGGCTAATATTGCAAGCTTTTACGATAACGGGTTTCGATATTGAATGAGATACATTTAGTGTTGAGAACAGATTTAGTCTTAGTTAAGATTGTATTACTCATTAAGGTTGTTTCAAATTAGGGCGGATGCCAAGACGGTATAATAACTGTTAAATAAGTATACATTACTGGCTTTATATACACGGCGAGACTATTGGAGAATTTCTATAGTAAGTCAAAATACGAACAAAAGATTAATTAAAAAATTACTTGCTCGTTAATAAAAACAATGTGGCGCTGACATATAAATGTGTCCACCACATAGCCTAATTAACGAAGCCACCCAATATTATAAATTCGATATTAAAACTAAATAAACTTTATTACAAACAGTTATCATACATTTTAATTAACTTATATAAATGTGAATTGTTTGATTACTTCGATAATATTTCATGTTTTTAATACATATTATTGCAAATCGAAATTGATATACGCGGTTTTAATCATCTATATGGCTTATATGTACGTACCAAATGTTTTATCTACATATATAATTAAAATTAAATTGTCTGTTTGTGATCTTAAAATTACAACTTTTTTCTGAATTCATATGATATATACGATACTTATAACAAAATGAGCATTTGTTAGTTTCAACGTCTATCTTTCTCTGTGTCTATCAGTCAGTCTAACGTTGTAATACAGCTGAACCGATATGGAAGGAACTTTCACGGACAAATAACTAAATTCATAAGGAGTAACTTAGGCTACATATATCACATCATGGACATACATGAAACTGCGGGAAACAACTAGTGTTTGTATAAAATTCAGTCTAGAAATTGCACTATAAGAAGAAGATTAAGGTCCGATTTTCCGATCATTAGTTAACTTTATAGATTAAAGGAAAATCCAGTTGCTTAACTATACTAACTACCGTCTAATGCAGATGTAATTATCGCACTGGCTCAAGATTCAGAAGTTGTCCATACGAAAAAGCTTCCTAAAACTGGTAATACCGTCAATAAAATAGAAAAATACAGTGTTTAGGAAATACAGTAGTTCATTTTTTGTTTGTAAGTCATTTTCATGGACAATGGCAATTTTTTAAGTAAGTGTCCATAGTTAAATAGTAAGTCCATGTATAAATACAATAGATTTATTATAATACTAGTGGTGCTCCACGGTTTCATCCGTGTTAAGAACATTGCAAATTTAATTTTATAAATAACTTTTGTTTTAATCGCGTGCAATCTTATAGAATCCTGTACGCGGTTAATTATAATTATAATTAATAAAAAGATAAATAGTTATATATTTATGTATTTAGCAAATATAATTTAATGATTTATGTTAAAAAGCGTAACAATGAAACTCACTATAGCAATTATGATATTAGTAAGTATCACTTAGAACGTGCTATTATCTCGTGCTTTAAAAAAAAATGGTAATTTTTTATACGATAAGAAGGTTATCGTTTAAAAATAGGTACCAATTTTTTACAAGCGAACATACAGGCGGTGGTTTGTGACTTTGGTCTCCCATGGACACCTCCAAGCCCAGGAGATCTAGGAGATGTGTTGTCAACCTTAAATCCATAGTCATATTACGTCATTTGTTAATCTGCTAGCGGCCTTTTTTATTTCTATTTCAAGTATTCGAAAATTCATAGTCATAACGTTCACAGCACTTCACGACTTTCACATCTCTGAACGGTTGTATGTAAACTTTTATTTATCTCTACAAAACACACTCAACTCTTTCATCTCAAGACAAAGTCACAGGCGAAACCTAATATATAATATAAAAAGTAATATCATTACTTCAGTACTTCGTACGGGTTAACAAACAAAGCAATAAAAATATATTAACGTATTCTTTTGTCTACTTGATTAAACTTTCTCCTTAGGTAGAATTAATTTTATTTTTCTCATATAGATCTTAGTCTGTCTTTATACTGTCTCTAGGGTTTTAAAAACTTCTCTAGACAACAATTTAATTATCCTTGAAATTTTAAAAGTAGCTTCGTTATAAGTCTTGGGTTAAAGGACGGTGACGTGCGGGAGTAATCTTGTGAACATTATTTAACTATTGAGAGCTTTTATAAAGATGTAAATAAAAAATCGTCTTTGTTGTCTGTCTGTCTATTCTTTATCGCAAAATCTCTGAAATAGATATATAAAATTAAGTTGTTGTAAATATACATATAGGAAGAACGGTGCCGGGGTCATCAATGCTGAATGAGGTCTGTGGGGTCAGTGGTGGGTTATACCTTTCGGAGTCGGAGTCAGAGGAGGGACTTTCATCATCATCACATCCTCAAATCAAATATGCTACTCTACACAAGTACATATATAAAATTCTCATGTCACGGTGTTTATTACCAAACTCAACGAAGCGTCTCGGCTGATTTTTGTGAACTTTTGTATACCATTTTGATATAGCCTTAAAAATACATATTTTAAAACAGTTTTTACAACGGAGCCGCATTTTTATCAATAAATAACTTATATGGCAAAATGTTTGCTGAATCGGCTAATAGACATATATATTATACAAAAGTAACTAAACACGTAACGAGACCAACATTTTGAATATTCATACCAAATGACTTGCTCAATCGTTCTTTGTACAATATAGTTTTAGTTAATTTGCAGCGTGATACACAGTTTTCGCGTTGTTTCTAACTTCATAACGATACGGCGTTTTATTAATTTGTTTTTATACATTTTTCAGTGACGAAGCGAAATCCTTTGATGGTTTATTTAATAACTTTTAGAGTGCCGCCATGTTTGTTTAATTAATATGTTTTTAATCAATACTGTTACATAAAAATATACTAATATTATAGCTGAAAGTTTGAGAATGGCTGGTCCGATTTGAAAAACATCTTTCAGTGTTGCATAGTACTTTAAAAAAAAATAGGGATCTATAGTAAAGGTCCAATACTGTAATTCAAGGTATGAAAATCGAAACGAATATGAGCGAAGCCGCTGGCATAAGCTAGTTACTCACAAAATTCTATACCGGAGTTAGGCCGATGCGTTTCTCTAACCATCTCGTACTTTATATTGAATAATGACTCACAAAATACGATTTTTACAGCAGAGCTGGGTGTTAAATAAGGGAATTTATCGCTAAATATCTTCTTTATTTAATAACTTAAATCTATGTTAAAAATAGGACATTAAACATAATACAATTATAATTTTAAAATAAGAACTATGAAATTTTTAACTTGCGAATCCAATAGCAATTATCGTTAGACACATGTCTTAAATACACAAAAATATATATACACAGAGGATGAAATTGTAAATCTATGGAATTCTCTACTCCGCTTGAAGGCAATAAAAGTTAATCAAAATCAATCCAGCCTTTTAGGAGGAGTTTACTTGTAAAAACATCCTCGGAAGTTTTATGTATATAAAGCTCACTCCTAACTCAAATAGCATTAAAGTATCTCTTAACTTATCTTTACTTTGGTTGGTCATATTTACTGTTAATTTACTTATATAGAAAACTAAAGCTTAGTATTGCCTTAAAGCTTCACAGTTTATATATAACCGTTCTTCCTCCCTAAATCACTGTAAGACATATTCATTAAGAGAAATCCCAAGAATTAACCCTAGGTCTTAATTAGGATAGGCATAAATAACGAATAATTAATTATAGGAGAATAGAATTGGTGTGCCTGTATCTTGAATACTAGCTTTTGCCTGTTGCTTGGCTAGTGTTCATAACAATTTTTGTAATCTCTGCCATTTTATAAAAATCTATATACATATATAATATAGGTGTAGAAAATGCGTGTCTGAAATTAATGAATTAAGACGATTGGGAGCGGTTAGAAAAGAGTGATAGAACACAAAAATATTTTTTTGTCTGTCTGTTTGTATGTACAGGTGAATCTCTGAAAGTATTCAACGGATTCTGTGGCGGTTTTCATCAGAACATCTCGAATCATAAATAAACGCATTCAATGATTTCACCAAAAATAGAAGTGGTTGACAAAATTGACACCAAGATGAACGCAGCCACGGGCAAAATATAGTTTTTAATATACCAACTAAATTTTAAAAAAGTCAAATGTTTAGCATTCGAAACTAGGATAAATAGTGACGTGAAGGCATATAAAATATGATTTCACTCGGTGCAATTTTTTATCTCCCAATCTCCATAAAACAGTGGAATCAACTAAAAATGCAACTATAGATTTTTATTACGATAGTTTTTGCAAAAGTATAGTTTTCATATCAAATTGGGTACTTTTAATAAAATACTAGCTGACCCGGCTTATTTTCAGTCCTAAGAGGTAATGAAATATCAGATTTTGCGTTTTATTAAGTTTTGTTTGGTTAATAAAAATTAAAAATATCATGAATGATTCTTTATCGGTCCTGTTATCTTACCAGTTCCTCTAGGATCCAGAGAATCATGTATATCAATCATGTCAATATATATATATATATATTGCATTTTTGTAAAAACGTATATAGCGTACAGGATATAAAGTAAACTTGTTATAAAAACAGAACTCAAGCGAAATATTTAGCGGATATATTTTGTAGAGTTAATGAGCTTGTTAACTTGGCTAATTATTTATAAATAATGCAGCTTTTAGGGAATTAAAAACTTTACGCTTTTCTCTTTTCTTTAAAATTACAATAAAACGCCATGTTTTTAACATTCCTTTGTTCCAGAAAAGGTTTTGTATGTCAAAAGAAATTTAATATGAGTTCTTACATTGATAATTACATACGTGCCGTAAAATTCCCTTATATATTTTAATAACAGACATAGATGTGTGGCTCACTTCATGGAAGATGTTACAACACAGTCGTTTCTGTTATGATCTTATATACAAACTTGTATACCCCAAACTTAACTAATTCATATAGGGTGTTTAACGACTGCTCCTGAAAACCAAGACGAGTGGTAGTACTTGTGGCACAATTTGACGAAGGAACGGAAAAAATCGATCCCGACTAAAAAAAGATATATTATTCTTACACGTAAAAATTTCTGAACGAATTTAATAAAACTCTATAAAAATATCACTCATACAACAGGCATTTATAAAGATATTGTGGCACGGGTAAAACCGCAGGGCGTACTAGTCGAAACGAAGTGTTTCACTCCCAGCACTACCATATCAGCGATCTAGATTTTTACGTGGAATAAATTTTACGATGCATCTAGAAGATTTTAGCTCATTCTAATTTCTAGTCACACCTATGTAAAGAACACGTGACTATACATTAACTAAGTGGGCCTTTGCACCAACAGGGCAGGTACGGAATGGTTTTGGCACCCGTCCAAAGTCTAGCTGGCGTGTAATTAAATGTGCCTCTCGACCACAACTCACCAGATGAAACGAGATTTTAAAAACATTACTAAAAGAAAGTGGTTCGGCAAGCCGTTTAGAAGAAAATGTAGCTGCGGTTGTTCTTTGACCAATTTTATTGACGGCTTACGTTTGGTGCACGGAAAGACTGTAGTTACAATAAATAGACAAGCCTTTAAAAGAAAATTTGCAAGCAAAATGGATTAACATACTACCAATGCCTCGGGTTTCAACCGTGTCCCAATATTATTAAAAATTATAGCCGGTGTTTTCTAATGTATGAGCTATGTTTCTATAATTTCATTAAAATCCGTTCAGTAGTTTTGGCAAAGAATATAAACAAACGTCTATACGTACAAACTTTATAAGTTTAGTGGCGGTTCACGTGTTTATGTTATTTTTTAATTTTAGTAAAACCTTGCGTTTTTACGGAGAGGTTACAGACTACAACTTTAAATAAAGTTTATTATAAGAAAAACAATGTTTTGTGTGTTAAGCTTTAAGTGAAACAAAAAGAAGCATGTCCCTAATTCTGAATAAAAGTAAATAAAGTTTTAAATTTTAGACATTAAACTTCATTAAGACAAAGTGCTTGTAAAAAATTTATTGAGATTTAGGTGCTGGGTGTCGAACTCGCAATCATTTGACGTACTACATTGTACCAATGAACTAGCAGGTGTAAATAATCCTTCATTGTAGATTCACATATTTAATCTTACAAATTTAAATATTAAAATGATTTATGTAATAAAATTCATACTCATAAGCTCAGGGAGCTTTTAGTAGTGTCGACTGAGTAAAATTTCTCCATACAAAGTTGTAAGCACTAAATAGTGTTGACGTCTCTCCGGACGTTTTAAAAACTGGGTCAAACCTGAGTACGAAGTCACTATGACCTTTGAAAGATTAAGGTACTTTAACAATAGCCGGTTACATTTTCTTATGATTTTAATAAAAGTCTCGTAGCTTGTACGCAAATTTAAGAATCAATATTGAAATAATCAATAAATTAAAATAAGTTTTGTACCAAGCAAAATACTACTCGCTTGTAAAAGAAAATTAACAGTGAAAAGAACATATAAACGTGATTGTCCCTCATAAAAACAAGAGAATTAATTTAATTAATATTGTACTAAAGCGCCAAACAACTTCCACTTCAGAATTCTGCGCAACGTGAATTTGTATTACGTACAAACGTGGCACTTAATAAAAGTTTATTTAACATAAATTTAAAATAATTTTCCCTTTATAACTGAAACAGAATACTATTCAAAATATACAAAATAATAGATGTAATTCTGTAGCGCTACGTCGTAGTATCTCGTAGGCTGAATCGTAGCAATGCGAAGAATGTATCTACGCCGTAGACGCAGTTTTAGTTATTAAAGTTAATGTTAAGAAATTCAAAGACTGTGTTTTGTCAAGATAAGGCTATCACATTAAACTGCTATTTTTTGTAAATCTTCAATTGCTCAAAGATAGGGGAGATATGAGGCGTGAAAATACAGAAAATGACTGAACTGTACATAGTAGTCAAAAGATATATTAGACTCGTGTGAAGGTGGTCAAAATAAACGGACGCACCGAGGCGGAATAGGGGACATCTTAAGGAAAAGATACGGGTAGAGAAAGTCAAATCAACGAGCGTGCAAGGAAGTATTGATGGAAATAAAAGAAGCGAAAAAAGTATTTCTGGAACATAGCAAATGGAAACCCGTAGGACTATCGCTGTGGAAAAAGTCGTAATTTATGTATGCATTGAAAACACTAGTTACCTCCAAAGTATTCGACTTATAAAAAGAGTAATATTTTTAACAGAAACATTAAAACAAAAGTATGAAAAACTTTCGCTACAATTATTTGGGTATATAAGAAATAATTTATATTCCTTCCATCGAAATACTCGAGATAAAATGAACAATGACTGCAAAAATTGTTTTGTAAGCTGTCGCCGAGTTCGCAACGCCTAACGCTTACTTTATTAAGATTGTCATAAGAATATTATAACGTTGTAATAACTCACGAAGGCCATGAATTATGTGGTGGAAAAATTAATTTTATTTCGTGTCAAGAATATATCACGACGTGGAATATAAAAATAGCCTTACACATAAGTTTTTCACGTCGTACGTAATTAACTTTTAAAGATTTTTCTGAGTTAAAATAGTTGTTAAACATTCTTTGTGGCTCAAAGGGTCAAAACAATTCAAGCTACGACACACAATGGTACTTTCGTTAAAAATGTTATATAAAATAATTTTACTGTCTACCAATATTTTGGAACAAAATTATCCTTTGAGAATTAAAATATGTTTTGAGCAGTGATAGATTAAAAACAGTTCAGTGTCAATATTTCACTACATACTTAGAAAAGAATGAAGGCTTGAATAGTAGAAATAATAAATTTTAATTCTGTGTATATACGATTTATTTATATTAAATTAACAAATAACAGATTTTGATAACACAATTTGCTTGTTAAATCCGACCTATTTTAATACAGATCTTACAACCGTTGTATCAATGCAACGAATAGTATTCTGTAAGAGATAAGAACAAATAAGTTATATTTTTAATTAGTTTTCGCCAGACCCTATGCTCACGGTTATTTCGATTTTTACGCCTTGGGTTACATTATTGAACTTTTAGTAAGGATTTTTTTAATAAAATTATAATATAACCTTCTTCGATAAATGTACTATCCAACACTGAAAGAATTTTTCCAATTCAATCAGCAATTTCTGAGATTAGCGCTTTCCCATATACAGACTCTTCAGCTTTATAATATTACTAGCTGACTCTGCAAACGTCGTTTTGCCACATAATAATTGGGGTTGATTGTAGAGGGGTGAAAATTGGGGGTTGTATGTATTTTTATATGCTGTATCTTAAAAAAATGAAAAAAAA
>JAOSYY010000004.1:1587935-1599439 GCA_025727935.1 Hebomoia glaucippe
AAACTCACAGATATCATTGGTCTAACTCCAGCTCTTAAGCCGCCTAATGCTGTAAATTCCATGGGGGATTGAACTCGTTGTAGAAGAAGAATAAATATCTTCTGGTTAGATATAGTCATAGATTCCCATGGGACGCTATACACTACATCAGCTAAGTCTTCAGTCTGGATAATTAAAAAAAAAACTATAACGGGTGTTAGGGAACCGCTCCCGGAAACGAATTATAAACAAATTATATCATTTAGCTCTACTAACATGATGGAGCGTGAATAATGCTACTAAAACGTTTTCAAAATATGTTTTTTTTTTAATGAAAAACGATTTTTTCCGTCACATGATTAAAGGTGTCATTAGAACTATCATCTGTTTTCGTTTTCGGGAGCCGTCCCCCAAAACCCCGTATAAATAAGTGATCTCAAGCTAGTTCCACGTTTCTATCATCTACACTAATATTATAAAAAGGTAATATTTGATTGCTTTTTGTTTGTTTGCATTCAATAGTCTCTGAAACTACTTGATAGATTTGAAAAACTTTCCCTCTAGAGAAGCCACACTACCTCCGGTGAACATAAGCTAAATTAATTTTAAACTTTGTATAATATTAGCTCTGTACCAATAAGTTCCGTCAAAATTGCTCAAGCTGTTTTGGTAACTGGACAACTGGTAATTTTGTTTTCATTGTAAGACCCGTATATAAAGTTTTAAGTAGTTTTATATGCACTTAAAATAGGCATTATTATAAAATTATTAACAGGTTCCTCAATTTTAATTGATATAATATATCTCTTCTGGCTATTTTCAGACACCAATTTTTATAGACATTTTTTATTTAATTCAACAGCGAATGCGTAATTTTGTGCTCTATGAATTAAATACTCATACACAAAGCAAATCTATTCCTAAATAACAGAAGATTACAAATAAGGTTATATATAAATAAGGATATATAAAAATAAGGTTATATATAAATAAGGTTATATATAGAGTTCAAAGTCGAAATTATAACCTGAAAATACAGTAATCTTTAGCCATCTTAAAATGTCTACTCTTTCTCTGAGTTTCTGCACAAAATGATTAGAATTTCTGTATGCTATTGTTCTTACCTGTCTTCGAATTTCCTCGAGAACAAAAGACATGAGTATCAGACCGCCAATATATACGGTAACCATTACAATATACAACAAAATGTTTTCTTTATCCTGCAAATATGAGATTAATAATCATTATAAAAGTTATAATTTTATCTTATTAATTAACTTGCACTGACTTAATATCTATATTATATATAATGTTGATGTCAGTTTGTTTGTTCTTAATTAATTTGATTTTACAATCGAAACATTTACCGGTTAGTCAGTTGGTTCAGACCAATCTCTTAAACGGCTGGTACCGTTTTGACGAGACATTCAGAAGTAGCTTTTATATAATACGAAAGATTTAGGCAATTTTTTTATTACCATAATTATTATGCACTAGCTTCTGTCAGCGGCTTTACACCTTGGACTATTTTGTTAGAGTTTTAGCAAGGACCCCTATTTTTTTTTGAAAATTATAATAACCCTACTAAAGGTACTATGCAACACTGAAATAATTCTTCCAATCGGACCAGCGGTTCCTGAAATTAGCGCGTTCAAATAAACAAACTCATCAGCTTTAAAATATTTTATCATGCATAAAATAAAATCGCGTGAAAACAGAACATTTCTAGTATTACAATAATAATGTACTATAATAATGTACAAAGTCATTTAACAGAGTTAAACAAAAGAGGGAAATCTCAAAGCTCAATTTACCCCATACATAATCTGGTACATCATCAAGCTGTCTCCAACTAAATTATGTAAATAGTTCGTAGCAACGTTTATACCAAAGGCCGACTGCACATTTTTGAACACTCTGTAATTAAACCGCATTCGACCTAAAAAGCTATACTAAAATAGATAAAAATTAGATGTTTAATTAAAAAATCTTACTGTATTATAAATGTATGATATTTCAATAGTTCGACTAAAGTGTCTTTGGTTTCCTCGTTGGTTAATTGTGTATGGAACTCAGTACTCAGTTTATACTTTAAGATCTTTATGTGGCCGATTAAATGAAACATAAACATATAATTAAGAGTATGGAATACCATCATCACGATGACGCCCATGGCCACGACATAGGCATTAATCGTATGGATCCAAAACCAATTCCTATAATTAAAACTGTAGTCTAACGGGAACCATAGATACAAACACGTCTGTAACTTCGTAGTGCGGTTTACAACGAATTCCTTGTTTTTTATATTATTCAGAACGGGAATCCAAATCCAGGCGACCCAGTTCATTGTGAAGAAGAAAATTAAGTAGTATGCAGTCCATCGAGTTAGCCGTTCTACTGAGAAAATTATCTAGAGCAAAAGTTATTGATATTAACGACTAGTATCTGCCAGCGGGTACACTCACGTTTATTTCGATTTTTACAACTTAGGTTACATTATTGGACTTTTAGTATGGACCTCTATTTTTTTGAAAATATATTATAGTCTATAACCTTCTTCGATGAATGTACTGTCCAACACTGAAAGAATTTTCCAAATCGGACCAGCGGTTCTTGAGATTAGTGCATTCAAACAAACAAATTCTTAAGCTTTATAATAAATAGATATTCATATATGTATACAGTCACTGCGGGTAAAACAGCGAGTCATTATTAGTGTAAAAAATATATATTTGTTTCCAAACACGTTTTCGTCTTATTTGAATAATTCGTGGTAAAGCGATTCAACCTTTTTCATAAACGAGTTGTTTTCTTTATTCATGGTGTTGAGGTGAATTTTTGACATAAACTGTTTCATTAATATTTTATATAATGACATTTTTGATGAATAAACGTTTACCTGCAACAATTATAGTATGTTTGGAAAATCTGAATTTTCAAATGTTATATCAATAATTACATAATAAATCTATATTTATATTAAATTAGTAGGAATTGCTTGTCTGTGCTAATTTAACAAAAAATAATATGATAGTGAACTAGAAGTAGTTGACAAAATTGACATGAATGCAAGGGATATCGCGGGCAGAACCTAGTTGTCATAACAATGAAAAAATAAATTTTTAATGTCATGAAAATCACCTACATATTATACAAAATTTTATTCTAAACCAACTATTACAAGTGAGACAAGATTGTCTTCTAAGATGTGATTTCTAAATGTAGCTAACGAAGCGTGTCAAAATGATCAGCATAGTTTCTGTTTTAGTATATTAATTTTGATGGCTTTGTAGCTTAGCGGTTGGAAAAAGCAACTGCGTTGCCAGAGTACAGGGTTCGAGTGCCGGTCGGAACGCATTTTCATTTCAATAATTTGTATTTTGCCTCACGAATCCCGCCTGTGGCCGGACGAGTATAAAAATAACGCAGGCATTTCGAGTATTAAATGTGTCGGGAGGAACTCCTAATAATTTATAAGTTCCGTCTGGGTCACGTACCACCGTTCATAGATGGAAACGTTGTGAACTACTGTGCGTGTTTCAATAACAGTCTATGAATTTCTGAATATTCGAAATGAAAAAAAAGTAAGGCCGGCATCAGAACGTCCTTAAAATGCCAAATAATGTAATATGACCAAGGCCTTAAGGTTGGCAACGCGTCTTCCAGATGTACTGAATTTGGATGTGTCCATGGGCGACAGGAATCGCTTAGTATGAATGAACTGTATGATCTTTTGCCATTCTATTTCATAAAGAAAATCAAAATATACCTTGTTTGGAGACGGGTTTTAGTTCACCACTGGCAACAAACTGGTATGTATTAATTAGAATACATTTGTTATACTTACGTTAGCCAAACACGTCACAGGAATAATAGAAAATATTATACCCAATGTATCGAAGGTAAGGTCGTTGAAATTAACGTGTAAGTATATTAGCTGTGAGATAAGCAACGCCGGGGCAAATGTTACTATAACAAGGTTGTTTAAACGGAAAAACTTATTGGGTTCACTGTACCCCCACCAACTTTTGTCCCCCAAAGCTGTTAAATTCATTATAAGGGCAAGAACTTTGTAAAACATCTGTTTTCGTGGTAACTGTCTGCAAGATATAAAAATTTAAATAATGCATTTATTATAATAATCTAGTAGACGAATATTGTATATCTGAATTATGTAAAATCGATTTCATTTTTGTAGTTTTGTTTGTAATATGAAATATTGATTTTCATTTATAAAGAACAAGCAACGCTTTATATAATTTTCTAGACTTAGAAATCTCTAAGATATATAAAATAATAAATTCTGAATACGATGCGAGTCAAGCTAGGCCGCAAGTCCAGTATTCATTAAAATATCTTGAAAAATATGATATAACTTTTTACGTTCAACCAGCTTGTTTTAACGCTCTTTAGTGGTTTGGCACCAATAATTTTTGTATCGAAAAATTTCTTTAAAATAAATACCCTGCATGTTTAGTATGCTCGTAATAATTTTGACTTATAGTATGTTCGATTTTATCTCTAAGGATTGCATTAACGATATATATTTCTATCGTAAATGAATATATAAATATAATATAGCCTATAGCCTTCCCCGATAAATGTACTATCCGACACTAAGAATTTTTCAAATCGTACCAGCGGTTTTTGAGATTACCGCATTCAAACAAACAAACTCTTCAGCTTTATAATATTAGTATAGATCTACTACTAAAAAAAACATTTCAGTAACTTACAAATAATATTTAATCGCCATTTTATCTATTTGATATCTTTATACGATTACTTTATATACTTCCTTAGTGACATAACGAGCAGGAAAAGTCAAGAATTTCTTTAGCCAACGATGTTTATAAGTGACGCCGTAATTTCTTAAAGTATCCATTAGATTTTACGGCATTTTTTGTCTTTTATGGGATATTCAAAAGTTGTGGCGACATATGGCAACATTATAACATAATAAAAACGAAAATAATGACTTCATATTCTTGTAATAAAACAGGGTCAAGGGAGTTTGCTGAGGGCTACCTATATATCTATCTCATAAAAAGAAATGTTTGAGATAAAAAATAAATAGCTCGATGCCGTTTTCTCTATACGTTTATAAAATTGAAGTATCTGTGTGTAATATAAAATAATATTTTTCTAAATGTATATTATATGCGAGAGTGTTAAAGTGCATATGAAAGGATAAAACTAGAAAATAGTCTCCAAAATAACTGGACAGTTTACGATAGAAGATTCACTTACAGATAGCTAATGTTATAGCGCGTAATATGGGCTACTAATAATTTTCAAAATTAATTGTAACTACATAAGAAACATTAAATCTATCGTTTAGTTATTGGCAAGTAGCAAGTTAAACTTAAAGAACATATAACTAATATTGTAAATGCGAAAATGTATTCGTTTATGTTTTCACATCTAAATGCTTAATCAATGTTGAAAATCTTAAGAGATTTGGTACCGTATAGAAGCATGTGACTGGCTTTTCTTCAAATCTTGTAGAGGGTAAACCGATGGGTAAGATGAACTTTTTACATAAGCTAATCCGCGGGTAACAGCTAATATAAATCTAATATATAAAATTCTCTTGTGGCCGTTTTTGTTACCAAGACCCTCAAAAACGGTTGGATCGGTTTTTATGTAAGAGTATACTTATAAGGTTGGCCTAAGAATCGGTCAACATATATTTTAATACGATGCCATAAAAAAAAACAATTTATGCATATTGCTTTAGTATTGAAAAACTCATCCAACTTGAAATTTTCACCCTTTTACCATCAACCCCTATTAATTTATTTTGCAAAATAACGTTTTCCGGGTCAGCCAGTATTTATTCAAATTCAGGCTGTTGAAACTGTGGAGTGTGTTAATAGTGTTGCAAGTATATGACATATATTACATTATATAAGAGAGGATTTATGATGATTAATACATAATTACGTTTGTCTGCACAATGGACACTCTCAATCAAATTATCTTGATTACAAAGTGTCCGTAACATCTAAGTGAAGGGAATACAAATTTAGTTGATTACAGACAGCATTGCCTTTGTTTACCAATCAGCTGTTATTTAAATCGAAGGACGAACTTAATGTTCGAAATTAATCTTTACGATGGCACTAAACTTCAGTTTCATTCGTATTATAATTCAAAGACTAGTTTTTGCAGATATATAACGTGAAATAATGATTCAGTAAAGAAAATTTTCTTGAAACATTTTCGACTCTCATCATTATTCCATTAAATACAAGTATAATGAAATATTTAAATTGTTACATTTGCCTAAATTAATATAGATGTAAAAACATTTTTTTCCAATTTGACTTATAAAGCGATGTCTAATCGAATATGAATATCACTCTTGATGTAAAAATTTTCGTAAATGTAATTGGAACCTTATCTAATGTATAAAGTTATCTTGTCACAATGTTTGTTCCTATACTCCTCCGAAACGGGTCGACCGATTTTCGTGAACTATTTTTCATCACCCAAAATTTTCATTTTTCATTTTTATGTCTCTCAAACGTCATCTGCCAATGCGTTCAATGACGTTTGTTGCGCGGGAAAGTTCTAATTAAATAAAATTATATTATTTTATTTACATATTTATATTTATGTGCAGACAAATTTAATACCATGAGAGGCCTTATGGTGTTCTACATTCTTTTTTTTTTCATTAATGAGGTTATATATTTTTAAATATTGGAAATTTTATGGCTTAAATATGAATTATATACCTATATCTATATATATATTTTTTTTTGTTGAACTAACTAATCTCAGGAACTTCAAGTTCCAATTGATGTGAAGTTATTTGAATGTCGGATGAACTATTTATCTAGGAAGACTTTAGGCTGTATAACATCAAGATACGACAAAAAGCAAGTGTTAGAAAAACGGGGAAAAATTATTATTTATATAAACTTTTGAAGCGTGCGCTGAGTAAACGGTTAGAATAACACAGGAATCTTTTTTTTTAATACTGTTGGAAGGCAAATGAGCATACAGTTCATCTATACAAAGCGATTCCGGTCGCTCATAGACACCTCAAAGATCAGTAGATCTAGAAAACGCATTGCCAACCTTAAGGCCTTAGCTATATTACGTCAATTGGAATTTTTAGTGACGTCCTCCTACGGGCTTCATTTATTTTTATTTCGAGTATACGGATATTCTTAGATGAAAAACGAAACGTGGACAGTATTTCAGGAATTTATCAATGTATGACGGATTTATTCTTCTCAATACATTAAAAAACTTTTTTTTCAGGTTAGTTCGTTGTAACTTTTTTAATAGTTACAAAGGTTGTATGTTATTTTATGTGACGTTAATTTGAGCGGGTTAAGTTAATTTATTTATATTTATATATCTCTTGTAAATTTTAAATATTTTTATATAAGCGAAGATTTGTCCTTTATTGTAAACAAACAGCTCCTAGCGATGCCTGCAGCCATTAGCTAGTCACAAACGACAGTCTGTTAACAAATAAATATTTTAATAAATTTTGTTCAGATATTCTCCGACATCTAATTCCTGTTTTATGCCAGTGTTTAATATATAATTTGAAAAATTATATATTAAACATGTAAAAATTATAAAGCCTTAAATCTTAAATGTAAATAAAAATGTGTTTTTGTTAGTTGATACTAGAAGTTGTTTCCACCAGAAAGTTAAGGAATATTTTTGCTATAACAGAAATGTAATATGAAAAATTTTGTCTCTTTGTTTCAGATCTCCGAAACTGTTACACCAATCTTGATGGGATTTTAACTGGCAGAAACCTAGTATTCCAAGGAGCAGCTTAGGTCAGTTTTCAATTCATCATACAGGAAACAACTGTTACTTTCTTAGCCAAGTTAGATATGATAAAATTGTAACTATACTCTTGGACATATTTTGTCTTGGCCCGTGAATACGTGAACAATTTTAAGTAATATACTTTGCACATGAATTGATAAGTTACAACGTAAAATGTTTATAACTCAATCAGCAAAACTAGATTTCCCTACCGTCTCATTTCAAACCGAAAATTCACACGAACTCTCAACTGAAGTTCAGCAAATGCGGTTTAAATTAAGTTAAAACTGTGATTAAGGTCAGCGTAGACTATACGACAAGTATTTCTTGAAGTTAACGACAAAATGGCGGAACGTCTCAAGTTTTTCATTTTTAATTAGCATTACCGCGCTGTTTCGTTTCAAGTATGATGAAATTAAAATATCCTAAGTGACTTTTTATAATAACTATCTGACCTTCAAAGTCCTAAGAAAATCGATTCAGTCAAATACAGATTTTGAATACAGACCAAAATTTTACAATTTTTGTTTCTATTAAAGCTGTAATTTTGATATTACAAACGGTCAATACAATTTTATTGATAAAAATAGATTGTTAATTTATTATCCAAGATAACATTTAAAGTATTTCTTGCCAATTGTTGGGGTCGATATTTTTTTATTGACCGTTTTTATCTAAATCACTGTATAGTTTGTAATTTATGGATTTTATATAACAATAATATTGAAAATGTATAAGATATAATAGAAACATATATTTCACAAGTTTTGTTAATTTTTTTACACGGTCTACCTTTCCCCTTGTAAAGCATGAAAGTATTGATAGCTAGTTGTAGATAGAAATAAATATATCTGGATTATTTAACAGCATATGGATCATATCGTCTTTGATATTAAGGGAAAGAATCATTCGGCCTGGTCTCTAAAAACATTCTTGATAAAATATTCATTTGGCTGTTTAAAAATTCATTGTTTCCCAAGGACAATTGTAGCACTTATGAATGTCAGTTTTAGAAAAATAGTCTAATCCGTGTTCTATAGTGCGATAGTGAGTAGATAATTTTTATTCATGCTGGTCAAACGATACGGAAAACATAAAAGTGATACATGAAAATCAAACGTGGTAATGTAAAAAACGTTTGAAAAAAAAAAAGAAAAATGTTGCCTATTATACGTAAACCTTTAGAAAATTTAGGCAAAGCGGCGTGGCTCCAACGAGCATTTACTTTAACAACTCGTTGACAGTGGAGTGTTCTCTTCCAATTAAACCCACAGAAACTAACTTTACAAAAATACACTGGAAACGTGAAAAAGCTTAGTTGGTTCAGAATTAACATTGCTTTTTCAAATACATCGACCGCTAGTCGAGACGAATTCTTTTTTTAAATTTCTAATTTTAGGTTAGATAAATTTTGTTTGGTTGTAATGGCCAAATATGAAAACTTATTTACTTTTTATTTTCGGCCATGATGACCAGTTTGAATATTAGAAAAGAATGGCTATGACAGTCATTATTACACAAGATGTATATATTATTACTAGCTGACCCAGCGAACGTAGTTTTGCCACATAAAAATAGGGGTTCATTGTAGAGGCGTGAAAATTTGGGGTTGTATGTATTTTTATACGTTGTTTCTTAAAAAATAAATACAAAAAATAGATGTTGTCTGATTCTCATAGTTACTGAATATGCATGTAAAATTTTACCAAAATCGGTCGAGCCATTTCGGAGGAGTTCAATTACGCACATCATGAAACATTATACAAGTGAAGATAGTATACTATACAATTTATACTAGTGCAAACTCTACCAGTGAAAATTGTACCATGTCCTGCAACTTGCAGTGAAATACATTAAAAGAAACGACATTATTTGCAAACAGTGACTCCTCTATAACATCAAAGGAACATGTGAAGGTCAAATATCAAGAACCCAACCATAAATATTACATACTAAATAGATGTACAATATTATAAAATAAAACACATTTTCGTTAAATTTTGACAAGTTAGGAATTTAAAAACAATCTTAACAGGTGTATTTTGTTTTTATGTTTTATAAATAGATTTAATTTTTATTTAAATTATCTTTATTGACTAGAATTTAAATTGAAAGAAGTATGCTCTTAAGTACTAGGCTCTGTTTTGTGCCTGAATGTACACGTCATTTCTCGGTTTAAAGTTAGAACACAAATAGATAAAAAGATCGTATTTACAGAGTTTAGACTTCTTTGGGAATATTAATTTAAAATCTGTAAAATTTTCAAAGGAATAAAAACCCAAAATGACGGCTCGTGATATCGTCGTGACGCGTCCTTAAACTACCACTCTCAACGCGCCTTAAGCTTCACTTCGATCAATAAAAATTATTAATATCCTGTAAACCGTCGAGCCTTTTTTATGCGATAGAAAGGCAAACGAGTATATAGTTCACTTATCGTAACCAATTAATCGTACAGCCCATGCACACCTTCAAGATCAGTCAGATCTAGAAGACGTATTTATAACCTTAAAACTTTAGCCATATTACATCATACATTTTTCGTGACGCTCTGCAACCAGTTTTATTTATTTTTATTACAACTACCCGCAAGCCATCTCAAACATTGTTCATAGTTTTTCACGTTAGCTGCAAATGTTAGTAACAGAGTATTCGCTGGAGTAAAATTTATCATTCATGAGTTAATTTAATAAGAAGTCAGTACACCACTCAAGTCGGCGATTTGTATGGAAAACATTGCCTCCAGCCGTATCTAGTATCGCGTGAATATAGTCGCATTGAGGTAAAGGATATTGCGAATGGAACGCAAGGAACGGCATATGAAATTGCTTGTCGTGTATTAGGTAAGCCCATGTGCTAGAACGAATGAATAAATAAAAAGGGCCGTGATTTTCTACGGAGGAAAATAAAACGAATATTTGCAGTCGGTTTTGATTAGAACGTGCTTCTAATGTCAGAAATATGAATTAATTTGGATGAAATTGTAAGGGTGGCTTTGTGTTCATGAGTTTGATACCCGAAAAATCGTATCGTATCGTTTTTTTTAATATTGTATATGTAAATAATTGAATGATAGTTCCGTCCGAGTCTCACGTAGCACCGTGATGGAAAAGTGTGAAGTGCTATGCGCGTTTCGATGTCTATGAATTTCCGAATAGTCGAAATAGAAATAAATAAGACCGGCAGCAAAACGTCACAATGTCAAAAGTAGTGTAATATATCTAAGACCTTGGTTGGGAACGAGTCTTCTAGATCTACAGATCTTGGAAGAGTCCATGGGCGACAGGAATCGCTTAATATAAGTGATTTAAATGCTCATTTGCCTTCCTATCACATAAAAATATTCTCAAATAGAAAAGGTGTATGCTCAATACTTGAATTGAAAACAAATTATTAGACAGTGTATGAAGGATATCACGCTTAGCATAAAGAAGCAATTAGAAATACACAACAGTAATAAATCGAGAACTTGAAATAAACATAAATATAACCGCCAGTAGAACGTCCTTGAATAATAACTTTAACGTCCAGTTAGTTTTAATAGCCAACAGGCTGAAAACGCGCTAATCAATAAAACAAAATAATAATTAAACAATAATTGATGTAATATGTTTAAGATCTTTGGATGGGTAATGCGTCTCATAGATTTCGTGATCGTGAAGTTGTCCTTTCATTGGCGATAGAAAACGCTTATGACCACTTCAACTGTATCCTCGTTT
>JAOSYY010000004.1:1677013-1687187 GCA_025727935.1 Hebomoia glaucippe
CACGGGAAAATATATAACTATGTATATAAACCTTTACATACCATCATCACACGATAATACAATAGAAGGTTCTCAAAAACTATACAACTAACAAGAAATACAAGAATATGCATGAAAATGTATATTTATTTCCTTTTCTACTAGCAGCCCTATTTCAGACGTTACGTTTTATCACATTTTAGCGGTAGTGAACACTAAACTTTAACTATTTATAACGGCAGGGTAATTTTGTCGTTGAACGTATAATTTTGAACACAGCGCTATTAATAAAATTTTAATACATCAATTTAAATTTATTAATTATACTGTGATGAGGCAAAAATATTTTAACATCTATTGCCTCACGTTCTCAGCTATGAGATTGCTAAATTAAAATTGTTATATATTGCTTGTATTATTACTAATTTAAGAGGTATTTAAGGTATGTTGTGAGAAGGGATGCAAATCATCATATAAGAACATATATAGAGTTAGAAAAAGACTGAAAAGAGAAGAAAGGATAGTATACCATTTAGTATCTGTGAGTACTAAGATTCCAGACGAAAATATTTATAGAATAGAATTACATCTTATACCTACAACCCACCAAGGAAAGGTGGAGTGAGGAACACTAAACCACTAAAACTAAAACCTAAGTTTATTAATGACGTTTTGTCGACTTTATTTATTTTTACTTCGAGTATTCAGATGTAGTCATATTATTCGTATGTCTTTAATTTCGAAAACTGATTGATCTCCGACTTGTAGTCAAAGGTCACAGGTGGAATTTCTATGAAGTGACATTTGTAAGATACGACTTCCTGATTTCAAAAAATAAATTGGCTTTTAGCGCATCATTAGTGACGGATGTTCTGTGACATTAACATTATTAAAAATTTGTTATATCCACTTCGACAGAAATATTAAAATGTTGGGACAGTGTGAATATGTTTTAATGTATTAATTATTATAATATTTATATAAAATACTCGTGTCACAGTGTTTGTAATTCTACTCCTCCGAAACCGCTCGAACGATTTTCGTGAAATTTTATAAGCATATTCAGTAGATCTGAGAATCGGACATCTATTTTTCATCCCCAAAATGTTAAGGGTGGTCCAACCCTAATTTTTTTTTCTTTTTATTTTTTATAATACAGCGTATAAAAATACATACAACCCCAAATTTTGGCCCCTCTATCATCAATACCTATTTTTTTAATCGCGATATATTTATGTGGCAAAAGGGCGTTTGCTTGATCAGCTAGTTTTTAATAAAATTTATTCCGAAAAAATAATTTACATTTCATGTTATGAGAAACTGCGTACATATAAGTATGCTAAAGATTATATTATATTTATTACTGTAATAATTAGATGAAAGCTCTATCGATAAAATGGAAAAGCTGCTACGACATTGAGCTATAGTTAACATGAATTAAAAGGTTATATGTTTATATAGCTCTAATGAACACGCAAACATACAAAGGAGAATTTCTCATATGATTTTATATGTTGCTTCTTTCTCAAAAGGGTAAGTACACCTACGGCGTTCCACCTGCTACGATATTCACGTACTCCAGTCGCTTCCCTGCCATTAATTACAATTATAGAAACTTATTTTATTTTAACCAGAACACACGCCATATTAAAATTTAGCGAAAGCCTTAATCATATATTTATTTTATATTGCGAAAATAACACAATAAAAAACATAATACATCCCGAAAAATAGTATCACAGTTAAGCTACAAGATAGAAAAGAAGAAAATAATGTTAAACACACCAGTAAGTAAAGAATAAGTTATACAGACAAAGATTTATTTATTAAATTAATAATTAAGGCTTACCAACTATGTGCTAAAATACGTATTAGTATGAATATAAAACATTTAAACGAATTTTAAATATGAATAAAGCTTAGTAAAATGAGAACAAGGAAACTACCGTCATTTAAACAATTATTTGTTGTTGTATTGTGTTAAAGTGTCGAGATGACATTGAACAGCCGTGAGGAGCGCACGTTAAATTGGATTATCGTTTGCATTACAATTGTTCAGGCCGAGGGCCGACTAACGACGCATTTATGTAACAATAAGGGTCATTTCACGTCTCAACACTACAAGAACTATAGCGTCAGAAACATAATTCGATTACCGCCCACAACTCATAAATGGGTTAGTGGCCCGGCTTCTTTACTGTACGCAGTTTAATAATACAATTTTATTCTTACTGCTTTGCTTTAAGGTCTAAGTTACACACGTGATCTGTGACTATGACCTATACCATAAGTTAGAACTTTCTTGAAAGAAACGTAATTTAATATTTAACCGAATCAGGTAGAGTTGTTTCCTTTATTTAATTGTGTACTTTTGAGTTGAATTACTTAAACAATAATTAAATTTACTTGTAACTTAAATTTATTTTTTTCTGTAAAATGAATTGCCACGAATGCATGGCCTGTTTTATAAGACGTGCTCTAAGTTTGAGACTTCAAAAAATGTTTTATATATTTATTTTTATATTTTTTCAAAGCTCAAGTACAGAATGATCTTTGAATCACATGTTGGAATATGCGCTTGATTTTAAGAGGCACAGTATGAAAAACGACAGTAGCTCATTTGTTATATTTGTGTATTAACACAATACCTATAATTACCGGTTATGGAACATGTAGGAACAAATTGGAAAACTAGTACAATTAAAATAGAATTCGTAAGTATTTTTGCATTAACTAAGCGCAATAAATCCAAACAATTATAAACGCAAGCACATTTTTTGCTTACTTACTGCATAATCTGCGTTCGTACAACCGTTCTCTTATTCTTGCATTTTGCAACACGAAATACAACTATGTTAATCATGTTTTTGCTTACCTGAAAAAGAAATTTAAATTAATAAAAGGTTCAAAAATCTCTTTTAGAATTTAATTTAATTACTACATTTAAACATTAATCAACAGATTTTGTTTGTAATTTTAACCTATTTCTCTTATCTGAATTATTTTTAAATTTCCAAAGTATTTAACGACAACAATATTTACTAATGACATAGTTATCAATTTTATAATTACCAATTATAGGCAGTTCTATTCATTTGTTTTTAACTTATAAGTGAGGTATTAAATGTGATGCATATAATGAAAAAAAAATCTAAACGAAACCCAATCTTGTAAAAAATCAACTATATCAAAATTAAATATTTTTGTAGATAAATCTTTTGTGCGTGGGTTTGTAATTAACCTCGTTTTATACAGCTGAACCATTTTTGATGAAAAAAATTGTGTGATTCGAGAATGATTAAGATTTTTTATTATATTTACGTCAAAAATGATGTAATATGGCTAAAGCATTAAGGTTGGCAACGCTAATTCTAGATCAACTGATCTTGGAGATGTGCATGAGCGACAGGAGTTGCTTAATATAAGTGAACTGTATGCTCGTTTGCCTTCCTATCGTATAAAAAAAATTAAAACGCCTATCCACGACGTCTGTGGAATCCGCTGGTAATATTTAAAAATCTATTAAGCTATGCGTACATTTGTAATTTATATAAGTATTGACATAAACTACTTTTCCTTATACAATAACAATACAGCCAGACTTCATTGTTACAATGCCAAATAGGATATAAATGTCAAGTGGTCATAACTCATAATTTAAATTAAATGCTAAAAGTTGGTCAAACAGTCTACAATGTAGATTTTTCACATTGTGAAAGAATACACAGCGTTGACCTTCACGAAGCAACAATGTCAGTCGAGTTACTGGATCGAAACGTTTAGATTGTTCATATACAAACATAATCCATTTTGTGGTCGAGCATAAAAAATGTAATACGACTCCGCGTGCCGACACAGGCCGCGGCGATACTTCAAAGGTACATCAAAGTTGTCATTCAAAATTTGGATATAGACGACGGCAAATATCTTGGCATATATCTGTTGTGGAAGGAATCCCACACATATTTCTCTTGCCCAATCGCATAATCGAAAAAACGTTAACGCTTGCTCCGCGTCTCATGACGGTCAGCAATCTAAAAAAAATCTGCGCATGTAACGAAAATCGCCAAGATATTTGTCGTAATCAATAACTATGCCGTCACTATTTACAGTAAGTCAAGCTGTTTTGATGATATTGTTAACTAAAAATTTAAACATTGACGCAATTCTAAATTCAAATGCAGATGTGAAAATACCTTATGGAAATCAGAACAATTCTCGCTAGAGAAACATTGGAAAGTTTTAAGACTCATGTATTTTCCGACGCATATAAAAATCTTTCATAGATTAAAGTTACAAAGAAAATAAAGACATATTGAAATCGTAACACAATAACATATTACTTTTCAACAGAACTAAAAGCTTATTAATTAAATGCAAAGACTGTGTACATCCGCAATGTAATCTCAAAAACTAAGAAATATATAAATTAATAAATAAACGGTAATTTCGAATAGTGAAGTTTATATAAACTTCAGAGATGTTTTGTTATTACTAATTTTATTCAGAATCGAATCTATTATAGCATAGATCCTTATTACTACAGGGACTTAAACGTAAAAAGACAGTCATCAAATATTGAAAACAACGAAGTCTCGCATTTATGAGTGCTATACTCATGATTCTTTATTTCTTTGTAATCGTAGTATCTATAAATGTTCTATGACAGGCTTGCGTTTTTCGCTATTTTTGATAATCTCCTATGAAAAGTTTCGTCACATGACATCGTAGGTATAATTCAAACTTGTAATAGAATACTTCGTTTTCCCAATACAAAATCAGCATTGATTCGTTACTCTCCATCGGCTGCGCAGCTAACCTATGGTGTCTGTTATGCTTGAGCGACATCCTCGTCCGGACCAATGAAACGTGACCGATTTCGCGAACGTTCCTCTAGTCTCCCTTCACAACGGAAATTATTTAACTCAAATCAATACAGAGAGTAAATTGTTTAATACAAGGCCATCTACACTTATGATTGTAGCTACTGTTTGCTTTTAACATGATTCTAAATAATATCCACACTGTTACTTAACGTAAATGCGAATGGATGCACGTCTGCTTATAGCTAAACTGCTGAATCAATTAAGTAGGATTTTGGTAGATAGATTGAATCCTATAGACAAACACAATGTATTGTTTAACAAAAATAAAAGGTGTCAATAATAAGATTTATATTCGAAATGTATATTTTTTTCATCTCTAAGATATGCGTGATGTTTGTGCTGAAAGTATTGACTAAATTTGGCGCAAGACTAAACCGCTAAGTAGCTTTTAATAATACAATGCACGATTGAAATTTTCATTTTTGACCCCAAAGTATAATATATAAATTACAAGATGACCCGACCACGCGTTGCTGTGGCTAATGTTTTTGTTGTATTATATTGTAATTAGTAAGCATTATTATTATTGAAACGTTTGTACTTTTAAAACAGTGCCATCTATTACATACCTACTCAATTTAGCCAACAGACATTGTCATCTGTTAGAATCGTTTGCCGCTGAAAGATACTTTTGACTCTCAAATGTACAAATAATAATTCACAATTAAATAATATTGCGACTATAAATTGATAAATGAATTATCGTATGTTTTAATTTCGAGCATAACACACATTTTATAGAAAATAACATTAAAATCGGTTCAGTAGTTTCGGAGTTCCGGGACAAACAACGTGACAAGTATTTATATATATTAAGATATTGTAGAGAGTATGCTGAGAAAAATGTAACTCTTTTAACGAAAACTTATACAAAAATCTATTTTAGGAGTGAGCTCCTAAAGTTTATAAATATTTACCTACGCAGTCAGCGACCTGTATAATATACAATACATTGTTATCAATTCTAAAGTATTGTGAACTACTTAACCTAAAGTGTCGATCATTTATCACCTACCTCACTTTAAGACAATGGTCATCAAAAGCGGCACGTTTTACGAATGCCAAGTACTTACACTTTCTATTATTGGCCTGGCGTCAGCTTAACGTGTTTTCAATAACAATTCAACCGGTTTTATATCAAACATAATTACCACGGTAAAACTAGAGGAAACTGTAAATATTTCATTAGTTTAATTCTATGCATTTCTTTGAAACTTGTTGTAGTTAGCACTGATGATAGCCACAAATAGCGAAAGACCGCAAGATTTTGCAATCTGCATTGAAGGCTAGCATTGCGCAGTTGAAACGCCACCTTAATGTAACTTTTATCAACCATACTTCCATTACGAGCTCAAATCATGTATTACGTGGCATTTTCATAAGTTCCTTTTTATAATTAATAATTTTTATTTTCTGTAACACGTTTGTGTCGACGATATATTAAAGCAAACGTTCAGGGCACTTGTTTTAAATACATAAAGACATTAAAAATATACGAAAGGTTGTCCAATATTCGAAACTCGGTCATCGTTTATTAAGACACACAAATTATTCGTAAAAGACTGACAATAATTGTAATGTTAACTATCATAATAATGACAAATAAAAAAAGTTACATATAAGATTTTATTTAATCAATAAATACGTATGATCGAAACGTCAAAACTTTATCGAAAAAGCATTTGGCATATCTTGATGTAAGTCAAGACTTGACACACGGGCCCAGTACTCTTGTACGCGTGTAAGATTCTTAAAAAGAAATCGAAAGTTTACACTTAACATATTAAAACATTGCAAAATATCTTTAAGATTAATATGTTCTTATCAATCACACTGTAATGGTATCGGCTACCGAGACGAAAGTGCCTCATGGCGATCTCGAGATAACAGTAGAAAGTGGCGTCGAAAACACCAACCGCGTTACGCGGGCTGAACAAGCTATAAATGGAACCCGCACAAATAAGGCGGAGTTGGGACCGCTTCGGGGCAATTTACCGGTATTTACTCAACATAAGAAAGGCTTCTTACAACGACTAAATACCGTTATCGACAAAGAACATCATATATCTCCAAATGCCAAGCAAAATCCAACAGAACTCATAAATGGTATTAACTTTGCAAGTATTGAAGTCGAAAAATGAATCCGACAAAATAGGCTTCTGTACAAATGAAACGCAATTTGACAATCCAATGTCAGTAGTTACAAGGTTACCACTCACGTACCGCCTGCGGTCGTGTACATGGATTCAAAATATATTACTTTTCCCACTCACACCCACACAGGTTACTAAATAGAGATTCATTAGTAAGTCACCTTCATTACCATTTAAGGTGATTGTATCTTTTATTCTATTACGCTAAGTTCTTCTTAGTGCAATTAATCTAATTCCAATTCGATTTCAAATTGTTTTAAGTATTTATATGGGTTTTATTTAACCGATTCGCCGCCAACAGCCACATTATATGACTCACTTGATGGTAAGTGGTGACAATCATTCATCGATCAGGAGCTATCAAGATGCGTTGGCAAATTTAAGAAAGGCCTGTTTTGTAAATTGTATGTATAGCAAAGATTATGAGACATAAATTTCGTAATCCACTGCTTTAAGTGAGGATGATATCCTCAAGTGAAATTTATTGCAATCAGAACTTAATTAGCTTGGGTGTTCAAGGTTTCCTCAAATAGATCCCAGTATACAAACAGTTCTCTTGAATAATACACAGATTTATTTAAATTGTAATATTGTTATTAAAAGTACATACAAAACGTATGAATCGTTAAATTGACTTCCAATATTCAAATACATTTTTATGGATTTTATAAAGCTTTTTTGTTCATATTTATCAGAAACATGTGTGGGCACTTACATAGTAACTTTAAGACTCTGTTATTCGTTTAATAGTCCCTATAAAAGTTGATAAGGGACAAATTTATATACTTATTTACTTATTTATCTCTCATATATTTATTTTCTCAATTAGGTTTTTTTATAAAATAGATATAAAAGTAAAATACAAAAATAAAAATAGTTTAAAAAACCTAATATAGAAGGCCACCGATGGTTAGGGCCGCAGAGAAAGAAACCTTCAGGGGGTCCAGGAGTACTGCCTTTGGCATCTGTCCCTTGATCCAACTACATAGCAAGAGACTTTTTTGATGATGGTCAAGACTCTTCGCTATTTATTATTATTAATGCTAACCGACTAGATACTTACAATGAATTAACTATTAAAATACATATATTATATAATCTATGTAACTTATAGGTAAACACAACATTACTATAATAATACGAATAAAATGAAAAACAAAATCTTAATCAATATCTATTACTATTCCTAACTCCACACACTATATATAAGAAAACTAATACGATTTTAAGATTGTAAATAAAGAATCACATTATATTTTTTTAACAACTATCCTAATTTGCCTATTAAAGCTGACGGGTCGAACCATTGAGACCCAAGGTGCCATAAACTTTTACCACTTTGTGATTACAGACCATAATAATTATCAAATATACATTTATTTATATTAGTCATCGGCAGACGTTTGTTCGTTTATGGTAGGTAATATCGCTATGTACATGCTGTCGATCTATTTATTTTTATATTGAGCATTCGAAAATTTATAGAGGGTTGTCGAAACAATGTAAACACCTAAAATCGGTAGTACGATCGGAATTTTAAATCCAGTTTTATCTGGAAATTCCTCCCATCGATGGAATAATCGAATATATTCCAGACGTATAAATAACTTGTTTGTAAGGATTAGAATATCAAATAGACAGGTGTTGATGAGGCAGGAATCAAACGGCGACCTACTAGTTCTAGCATGTGTTCTGCCTCTAGAGCAACAGACCGCTCAACAGGCTTTTTAAGTCCAAGGTACATTCCTTTAAACCTGATTCGCCAATCGTTACGAAATTCTAAATTAAGTGTATAAATGCAGAATTATTAACATAAAACAAGTCCATTCTGTTTGAGCACGTTTCAACTCTCCGTTATCGTTGTTCAAGTCACGGGTTTATTTCCACGTGCCACTGATTGCTAGTAAATTATGAAGTTTTATTTAATAAACATTGTGAAAGGTGAATTACGTAAAAAAACATTATATTGTTCATTTTATGATTATAAGACAAACGTTTTTGTTCTATAAAATTATTAAACATGTCTTAATACAATAGCATAAAGTTAATAAATATGTGATTTTTTTAAAGAAAATTTTATGCCAGTTTATATTTTTTTGTCAAAATTAAATTTAGTATGTACGCGTATATGTTACGGTCGACAATACTATAAGTTGCGATCTTAGAGCTAGGAGTCAAGATGTTTTTAAATTACATTGCGACAAAAATACGTATTTAAGTTTAAAATAAATTTATTCCACACAAGGTACTGTTTTTTCCGATTAATTCAACAAGATTCTTATAAGTAAACAATAAAAAGTTTTGTTTCGCTTACCGAACTCGACATTATTTTGCAATTTGTCTAAAATTATCTAGCGTTCTAGGAAATTGTGTTTCTGTAACAAATTAATTTTGTTGTTAGACGAAAAACTAAGTTGTTTCTTTTAAACGGCATGGCAGGTGGGCGTCACAACAAAACAAACTCTTTCCGGTGTCCAACTTTAAAATACCCAAATAGTAGGTCGACCAGCAGCGCTATGCGATTATTAATTTTTTACTTCCGATTTATAAATTAGAAATTTTAGAAAGGTGTTTTATGAATGGAAAAAATCATTTAAAAAAACTATGCAATGAAGATGGGAAATATTTTTTTATAAAAATCAATAAATACTTCAATATTGGTTTTAGATCCGCTTACATGTATTTAACTCATAAAATACGTATTAAATTTTCATATTTCATACACATTTTGATATTATCCTTATAGACACACTCAAGTTAACTAAATCTTGAGCCCCTATACCAAGACATTAAGCCGCTGTCTATACTAAGCAATGTCTAACTGTTTGACAAGTTTTAAAACTAGATTAAAACTAAGTTCTGTCTTGAAATCAAGGTCTTAGAAGACAATTTTGACAAACAATTTGTCGTATTGTAACTAATATTAGTTTGATAATGGTGCCAAAATTATAGCGCCTTTTTAAATTTTAAAACTACCTACATATTATTTTATATACATTTTAATAGGTACAGTTATTCAAAGATAAGTAATTTATTAACGCACTAGACTGAAACATAGAATCTAGTTTCAAATATTTAACAAATTATAACGTCTTTTTTCGTTATTTTGCAATACTCATATCAAAACAATCTAAACTAGCAGAGATTTTTAAAAAC
>JAOSYY010000004.1:1701790-1711889 GCA_025727935.1 Hebomoia glaucippe
TATTTAGTTGATGTATTTAAAATATTTAGTAATTACTGAAGCGGTCTGCGATTCGTCTAGCTATTGATTCCGAATTTGTTTTACAGCCCAATCACAGTTTAACCCGATGACATAATCCCACAAATTTCAACTTCTCTTATTCTTATGTTATGAAATAATCTTATAGATAAAAAAAAATTATACCAAGATGTGACTTTTATATTTACCCATATACAGTTTTGACTAATTGAAAGTCCTCAGTAAAGATTGCAAGATCCCATTTAAATATGTATCTGTTACGAATTAAAAAATCGTTATCTTCCTCTTGGAGACATTACCTATACATAAAGTAAAAAGAAAACTATTTAAGATGCAAAAAAAGTGATTGATTTTAGTAATGCTATTCAACTAAAATTGAAGTGAGGAGTCCATTTGTTAATCTTGTTAATGATAAGTATGTTTAATATGTATATTTAGAGAACTTTATTAAAGTATCTTGGAACAACAATAATGTGTTCTAACCATAAAACATTGTTACATATAATTTAATGTTCCAAGGAAGTTGGCACGACAAAAGCTTTCGGTATAGGAATTGTATAATAAATTCTGCCATAACTGCTGAATTTCTTTACGTAATAGACTCCGACATGTACGAAAACAATGAACAAATTAGTATTTCGAACTATGCATAATTTTCTTATTTCGCGCTTTGTAAGTAGAAACGTGAGAGTAAAAAAAAGAATTAATCGTGAATGATTATTTCGCACAAATTAAATTGTGTCAGATGCCTGCTCCACATCGTATTGTTTACGTGAGACCGAGACAGTCATTGTTCATTGGAGTGAACTGTTGATAAAATAGAAAATGGTGAACAATGGATGTTATTTTTTAACTTCCCTCTGCACGGAATCGATGCGGATTTTGCGTATAACATATTTCTATCATGTTTCATACAGCATGCATCTGTTGAGCTTCATAATTTAAATATCCTACACCTTACATTAAATTACTTGTTACAGTTTCTACAATTCTCTTCTAAGAAATTGTAAAACTTCATAAAGAAAATCAAGGACTTTTATATTGTTTCTGAAAATAAAACATCTTCAATCTTTATTCTTAGCTATATAATTAATTCATGACAAGTAATGTTAGTTATGGGAATTTTATCGATAACACCATAGATGTCTTAACAAACAGGATGATTTGTTCAGAGTACCTCATATCGAGAGTATTTATAGAAACATTATTTGATGAATAAAAATCTTGAAGAATAGAAGAAAGAAGTAAGTCATGATAATAACAATAGGCTTTCTTAATATCATACATCTGAAGGCACAATTAATATAATAAGAACTGATTTAAGGAGATTTGACAATTTATATATTTACTCTCTAAAATATAATATAGCAAACAATTCATTAAATATTAAATTTAGAAATGAGTCAGTTTCAAAATGATTACAACTAATTTTATTATATATTTACATTAAAAAAAAAATGTAATTTTACATACAAGGAACATAGTTCTTATTGTCTATCTGAGCCACTTCTATAACAACTTTTACATTGACATACTTCTAAATGCATTTGGAAAACTAATTTTTTAAGTTCTAAGTGAGTTTTAACTATTCATGATAATTTTAAAAAAATATAAATATAAGGTTCAACCTTTAGTTACATCAATCATCATCCTTTCTTGTTTGTGGTGTTTAGGACTTCTTTAATAGATTAAAGCATGGAAAAAAATTATATGTTTATTTCAAGTAGTTGTAAATTCAATATTAGGTTTTTTGTGTTGAAGAAGGAATGCATTTCTAGATTAACTCAATATGCTATTAGGACCAAAATAGTTACACGAGTTCACTTAAGAAGGTTGTGATGATACTTTTTATAATCAGTATATTAAAAATATTATGAGGTATCCAATGAAAACTTACAACTAAAATCATAGTAGTGCTATGCCATACAAAACTAGTGTAAAACACATACAGTGTAAGCATTCATCTCACGATTTATACAATATCATTACACTTAATAGCAATTGCACCCGTTTATCCTTCTTAATACAATTGTCATATCATAACTATGCAAAATATCATTTAAAACATTTTTTAGTATCACTTACCGCATTGTAGTTAAAAGCCGTTGCTCCAGGCGCAAAGTATTCTCTGTTAATCTTTTCACTCATTGTTAATCACCACTATCGAATTATAACACATAGTTTACTCGAATACATTTAATATTAGAAATTTCACTTAAACTATATCGTTGACACCTGAGAGCGTCCGAACTAACATCGTAAGCCTTTACTTTGGCTGCATGTGTTTGTTATAAAGCAAATTTCCTTAAATTCTGTTAAGGTGTCTTTATAAAATATAGTATTTAAAAATATTCACTAAATCCCAAACAATATCAATTTTTACAAAAATTGAAGGTGGAAAAAATGACAATTGACAAAATCAAAATTGACCAAAGACTATAGAGATTCCCTGATAATACAGACTAAATATAATATAGATTCAGTCTGCTAATGCTACGTATTCTACTTTATCTATTTCGTTACCGATATAATGTAAAAATTGAAATGAGAACTCAATTTTGTGGTATTGAAATATTATATAATTATCCTCACGCTAGCTGTATTAATTTTAAAATTGCCTTAAACCTTCTACCGTTAATAATACACACTAAAAAGATATTGTGGAATCAATATTAAATATAAAAAATATGGGATATTATCTTATGTGTTTTTAATCAAAAGTGAGGAGCCAGTCATTCCTATTATTTGTTGTTGACATTTCGATATTTAACATAAAAAAATATGAGTAACCATGACGTATTAAAATTGAGTATTCCTAATATTTTATATTTAGCTAGGGCAAGTAATTTATTTAGACATACTAACTGAATATTATAATTTTCAACAATCTGGGACGAGCAATAATTTTTTTTTTTAGAAAATGTATAAATAACATATACTATATTTTATAGTACATCTGAAATAACAAGTACATTTTGGCAGCAACATCAACTGATAATTGACAATTTGTTTGAGATATATTAAAAAAAACAACAGTTCGGAAAGGCAACTACACTACGAAAACAAATCGTTTACTGAGACGTTGGACGTTTTTACTTTTTATGAAATAAAATGACTGCTAACTTACTCAAATGTTTAATTATATACAAATAGCACTTCCCATTTATACCTTAAATACAATATTTGTGTGTATTAAATTTTTTTTTAGATTTCATAGCTTATAAAAATAAATATCCAACTCCATAAGATCTGTATTGCACAGTGCACTATATGATGAAGACAAAGACAAGCATACAGATTTCAATAATTAATACTGATAATAAAATTGTTTATGGGCAAAACTTTTCTAAATAAGGTTGTATGTCATCTGGGCCCATTCGATCTTTGATCATCTTCAAAGAAATAGCGATGACTTCGTCAGCGACTTCTTTATCACGGGCTAATGTCGATTCTTCGCAGTAGAAACAATTATTGAAATATAAACCAGTGACTCCTTCTAATTCTGCTGCTGTTGCAACATATACAGTTGTAGCGGCTGCTTGTTGCTAGAACGGAAAATAGAACTTAAAACTTAAGCTGACAGAAAATATAATACATACATATTTACATACATACATATATATATATTAACGATGGGTTAATTACTTAGTTAAGGAATTATTCGATAGTTAAGTTTTCAATAAAAAAAAGTTGTCATTCGAAGTTTAATAACTCGAGCGACCTTGCTTTGAGAAAGTGATGGACAAAATCAAACTAATGTATTAATCAAATTTTATAACACCACCCAGCTCACCCCTTTCTGCGTAACGTTTCGCTTTTCGTATGCCACAATTTGTTATTCATTTATTGTTAGAATAATTATGACTACAAAATGGACAGACAATATTCGAATTAGTATAGTTTTTTTTCTGTAACAATCGCCCATCGCTTATGTGTATGAAAAAGTCCTAGACTTATTTTAGTGGTAAAGCATATCGAAAAAGCAAACAATAAAACAGGTCTTACTCAAAAGTATTTTGACAATAACACTTTAGAATTATGTCTATCTATCCTATCTAATATATTTTATTTCATTAGACACTTAATCAAATCTCGAATTTATTGAATCACTCCTTAATTCAATCTTTCCACTTAATTTCATAATTGAAATACACTTAGTTTGTAATTCTACAAAATTGCCAATGCAAATAGTTTCTTGACAAATAAAGGTGATTTATCAAGTGTTTGCTAATAAAATGAAATTTTAATTACTTACTAGTGATTTTGTAAAGGGGCGAACCACAAAGAATAGAAGATTATATAACCACCAGCTCTTGCTAAGGTTTGTCCAAACCATATTCCCAGGATGAAGAGAATTTACACTTATTCGTTTATTTTTCCATTCTTCACTCAGAACCTTTAATAGAAAATAAAATAATACTGTAAAAAATATTTATTAAGACATATTTCTCAAGAAATAAAGATAAAAACTATACATTCAATTGTACATAAGTATTGTATTTTT
This sequence comes from Hebomoia glaucippe, assembly GCA_025727935.1. NCBI lineage: Eukaryota > Metazoa > Arthropoda > Insecta > Lepidoptera > Pieridae > Hebomoia > Hebomoia glaucippe. The sequence goes on from JAOSYY010000004.1 coordinate 1,706,313, forward strand.
AACTAGTTTGAATGGCCAGTGCTCTACCACAGTCCACATTCTGCCTTAACATCAGTTGAAATGTAGCCAAACTGAATTGTTTTTTTGTCCCAAAAATAAATGTACCAAATATAACCACATTCATGGGAATAGTTTGTTATTAGTATTAACTCCTCTTTAAGATGAGAATACTTTTACAAATCTTGCACATCTTTATGAGTTACACTAGCCTTAGTTATTTATGTAAATATATAAAAAAACAACATATGTTATGATTTACATATAAGCTATTTTGTATTAACAATAAATTTTACTTACTTTTGCCGTAATCACATTGTAGAGCTTTGAATTATTATATGCTATCATAGTACTAAACCATTCCTTTGGAGATGCTAGGTCTTGGTTGACAAAAATATTTTTTAAATTGGCCATCCTAGAAAAAATATTTTAAGGTGGATTATATTCCTTATTTACATTGTAATTTAATACAATAGCTACTTAATTTCTGTAGTCCAATATGACTAGCTGTAGGATTTGTGAAACAATTATTAATTGTATATAATAAGTTTAGACATTTTGACAAGGTTAAGTTTTTATTTCACTTTGAATCACAGATTATAAACTGTTTTGGAACTCTAAATAAAGCGATGGTAAAAAAATGTTTATGCGTAATTTATAAGTAGACTTATGTGTTTATTGGTACTTTAACTATTAAAATAGAACACTGAAATCTATATAAAAATTATTATACCTGTGCGATTCAGATGAAACGAAGACAACTCTTGAATTCTTCCTGAGTAATGGTTCAAGTAATAATGCCAAGTACAAATGACTTAAATGGTTCACTTGTACTGTCTTATCTATTTTATCCTCCGTCTCTTCATATGCATGTCCAAATATACCAGCATTCAATATCAACATGTCTAAATGGCTGAAATATTAATATATGATGTAAGTTTTAAGAGGTAATTTATTTTTACAACTGTTATGGGCTTTACACTAAGTAACATAACCAGGTTGAACTTATCATAAACATTTTTTTAAGGAAAGATATGTTTTGACTAAATTGTAGTAAAGATATGGAATTAATGCACATCTAAGAATATTGGCTTGAATGTGTAAATATATTATGAATGCTCTCAATACTTACACAACTCAATACTTATATAAATTGTTGTCTTGTATAATATTTATAATAAATTGATAAAATAATTTATATTTTGTGCCTGAACTATAACGAGAAGAATATTCATTGAACTGGTTCTTGCATAAGATTTTTATATAATCCTTAAAATACTTACTCAGAAAAAACAGCTTTAACAGACGAGGCACATTTTTTAACACTATGTAATGACATCAAATCTAAATGAATTGCTTTTAAATTGTCCTCGGAAGCGTTTGTTTCTTTAACAATTTGCTCAATAGCTTTCTGTGTTGCTTCTAAATTTCTATTAGCTAGTAATATATTGCATCCATGTCTGGCTAAAGATTTGGCTGTTTCATAGCCTATGCCTGCATTACAACCAGTAATCAAAGCATATTTTCCGGACAAGTCTACTCCATGTAAAACCTGAAAACATTGAACAATACACTGACAATAAATAATACAATGAAACACTGCAAATTACATAAACATCTAATAGATATTATTAAAATATTTTATTAGTTAATGTACAAAATTTAAATTAATTACCACATACCTGAAAAGCTGTAGATGAACTATCAAACCGTTGGCGAAAATCATTAATATATTTCTTTTCTTCCTTGGCAAAAGCTAATCTGGGATCAATATAGGTTTTATTTCCTGTTTCTTTTTGTATATATACAGTTTTTCCACTTTCCTCTGTCATTTTAGACCAACCAAATGGTAAATCTTTCGGAATTACTTTCTTTCGTCCGGTTCGAGGGTGTGTCCACTGAATTTTTCTATTACAAGAACTGAAAGGTCCATTTTCAACCATTTATATAAACTATTATTAAACTACATTAATTTATTGTTAAAAAAAGTAATACTCAATAAAATAAAATCAAAGAGGCTACAGAGTTAAAAAATGTTAGGGTAAATACTTTATAAAGTAAACATTTCCGTCATCAGTAGATTTTTCTTCCCAGCCGGGCGGTAATTCGTCCTCGCTATCCGAATCTATTATGTGATGCATTTATCTACAATTATTTTATAAAAAATTAATGTTATCTTAGTTTCGTATCATGGACAGAGCTCGTAACTAATAATATTATTATTTTGTACTTACCAAATTATAATTATCTCGGAAATTAGATATCAAGTCGTGGACTTTGATACCCTTATTTTTTTAAATCTACGAATCTAATATAGATTAAAACTTTTGATACTTGATTAAAGAAAATTAAAGTAATTCAATGTCTATAAGTATTATTTTTTTGTTATTCTTATTTTTATTTAAATTAATGACAATTGTCTATTGACACTTGACAGTGTGTACTTTCGGATCGCAAGTGGCTTCACAAAAAAAATTAACGTCAAATGTTCAACATAATTTTAGATCTGTGATGTTAACCTTTATTTGTCACAGGCTGTTATGGATGCTAAGTAACTGACAGCTGTCAAGTACTGGTCAATAACCTATTCAGACATTTCTAGCGGAAATATACATCTTGGTTTAAACGTTATAAAGCCTTTCATAAACGGTATATCAATAACATTATGGGTTTTAGTCGTTATTCAATGATAGCACAAAATTCAAAAGCGTTATAAGTGGCATGAATTTACATATGCTTTTAACTACAAAAAACTCCGGATAATCAATCACTTTGAAAAGTCCTGCTTTCGCTTTTTGCGTGTATTGGATGCCAACTCGGTTCCTTTAAAACGTATATAATTTTATGTATGTCTAAGTTTTACAATTCATCTAAAATTTAGTAAATACAGAAAATTGTTACTGAGATAAGAAAATCTAAACTTATAACCGGTAAAATATTTAAGCAAGGTAATGTGTGCTGTAAGAGTATTATACTCTGTAATTGGAAAACAGGGATGTTAAACATGGGTTTTAAAAAAGATAAATTTATAAATTATTTCTAATATTATTTGCAGCTAAGGCTACGTAAAGTTATTTTATCAAATAGGCAAATGTGCTTCTAAACTTCGTTAGGAAAAGAAGAAGCGAAAAGAATATGTATTCGCATACTAAATAAGAAATGATGTAATATAGCTAAGGTCTCAAGGTTGGCAAAGCCTCTTCTACACTTTCTGGGGTTGGAGGTGTTTATGGGCGACAACCATCGCTCAACACCAGGTTCACCTGGTTCACTGTATGTTCGCTTGCTTGCCTTTTCTATAAAAAAATGTAAGAATCGTAACAGTGGAAAGCTGTAGCCTCTGCCTACTCGTATATGAAAGAGGTATTAGTGATATATTTTTCATGTGTAAACAGAAGTTTTTATTTGTGCATGTATATTTTATTTAACATTGCTTTAGATTATTTTCGTATAGTTAGTCGCCACATCGACACATGTGTTGTCGTAATAAATCCAAATATATCGGTTTCAAACCCATTCACAATTTTGTTGTTATAACCTTATCCTTTTTTGGACTGGATTGTGATTTTGCTCTCGGAAGAAGTAAAGCCAGGAACGCGCACACTGGAAAGAATGAAATGAAAAATAATTAATTAAGTAGATGTTGCTTCATTCGTGATAATTATTTATTACAAAGTCATTAATTGAAATAATTCAATGCGAACTCGAAAGTGAGGAAGATTTCCTTTTATCCTTAAGACGTACCTACTACTAATTAAAAAATAGGGTAATTTAGTTTTTATATCTTTTTTGTTTTTTAATCATTTTTATTTAATTGTAATGTCCTTACAGTACAATAATCCTCCGAAGCCGTAGAAAGTTATTTCACATGTCGAGTTGATAAGAGTTCCTGCCACGTTCATTCCGACAATAGAACCAACTCGACCCATCATCATGGACAAACTGACTGCCATTCCCCTGTAAAAATAGAAAATTTAATAATGTACTACACTTTTGTGAGTGTAGCATATTTAAGAATTTACAAATAATTATAATTAAAATGTCGGCATATTTTCGATATATAAGACATAGATATAGAGTAAAAAACGTATAACTAAAAATGCATAAGTTTGACTGTAGAACCTCCTCCTTTTTTGAAGCCAATTATAAATAAATCAGGTTAATAAATTAACTACTTAATTGGCCTATGGCTATAACTTGTCCTTAGGTCCAGTAAGGTCGCATTAAGCGCATTTGTTTCATACAATGTAGTTGTACAATGGTTAACATAATTAGGTTCTGCTAGCGGCTTTGCTCGCGTTCATTTAAATTTTTAAACCTTGGCTTACATTATTGGACTTTTGGTAAGGATCCCTATTTTTTTAAATATAATATAGCGTATAGCCCTTTTCGATAAATGTTAACGAATTTTTCAAATCGGACCAGCTGTTCCTGAGATTAGCGCGTTCAAACAAACTCCTCAACTTTATAATTTTAGATTAAAGATCTGCGTAATCCCACTTACCTCAATTTAGTTGGAAAGATTTGAACTGCAAACGCATTGACGGGTCCAATAGATAAACCCAGTACTGGAAACATTGACACTAATATTGCGAACAAAATTTGCTGCGTCGCAAAATTCATCGCCACACAAACGGAGCCTATTAATACGAAAATAGCAATCAAGAGATTTTTCTTCCCGATTATCTTAACTAAACTGCTGACTCCGACAGCAATTATGGCGCAGGTTATGCTGGATATAGAATTGATAAGAAATGTCGCTTGATCTATTGTGTCAATGCATTCGCCACCGGCACTGGTCTGTAAAGATTTCGAATCATACATATTTTATTTAAAGAATAAGTAGCGGGCCCTACAGAAGTTATTACGGACACTCGATATAAATGCAAAAATTTCATACTTTGGACCAAATTCCAAATGAAACCGTTCACAAATCCACTTGAAATCACAAAAAGTCATCAAAATCCGTCCAGTCGGTTAAGAGGAATGTTATTACAAATACACGCATATATATTCTATATCTATACATAAGGCGATGAAGTATACAGTTCAGATGATAAGTGATTACCATATAGGCGATTTAAAAACGAAATAAGGTTTCCTCTAATGCATATAGTTCATTAATAAGATTCCAAACATTTTAAAAAGGAAAAAAAAATATAAAAGTTATTCACATTTAACCATAGATAAAAATATTATGTTTTGTTTAAACATCTAAGCAACGTTGTTGCTTTGCTTAATGAATTGACTTTAGCTGAGATTGTTGTTTTCAAAATTTTAACCGCAAATTACCTGGTTTCGTTTTTCGGCTATAACGTCACAGGCCGTCTGGCCTTGTTTTCCTCCAGTTAGAACAGTATTTAAAACATCTGGTAGCCATATATATAAGCCGTTTAAGCTAAACAAAATAATTGTTTTAGACACATATTACGTATCAATATATTCGTATATACAGTCGAACCTGGATAAGTGAGAAAACTCTATAAGTAAGAGTAATAGCCAGGATCCGTCATTTTAAGCTCCCAAAACCTCTATTAGCGAGAAACAGAAACCTCTGTAAGAGAGAGTCGTTTTTCCCTC
>JAOSYY010000004.1:1717266-1734466 GCA_025727935.1 Hebomoia glaucippe
CACTTTTTAACTGACTATGGATATTGTTTACTGGTTTTTGTGTTTTTATGGGAGTATTATCTCGTACTTTTCATGGTATAATTTAGTATAAATACTAAGTTAAGTATTAAGATTATTGTTATCAATAATAATATTTTAAAAATATGATTGTCTTTTATATAGATATTTTTGTAGACTTCGACCAATACGAAGGAGCTATAAAAAAGGCCGACGGTCGTTCCTTGAACTAAATATAATTAATTAATCTAACACTGGATTATAACATAAACAAGTTCGGAATGTCTAAATATGTATTTCTATAACGTAATGGGATATACATTTCCATAGCAACAAGAAATATTGATGAAATAAAAACTGCTTCATTTTAATTGAATGTATAACATTTGAGCAGGGTCTCGTGATGTTTTGTGATCTGCTTTACCTAAGAAGATTTTTTATAATCTGTAACAAGCGCATCTTCTATTGGGATGGACAGGCCTTGTAGGCTTAGATCTGTATGCTTTTAAAGTTTCTCTTATTAGAATTTGATTTCGAATTAAAACTTCAATATCTTCTTTTAAAGCTTTTAACATATTTTCAATTGGAATTAAACTATGCTCATAAACCGCTGAAATTGTTTCTTGGAGTACATCCGAAAGCTGTGCTGTCGCCATTGTAGCCATTTTGGCTGACATATGATCCCTATTTCGATCTGCAAATTTCATAACAATTTTTTATTATGGACATTACGTGAGTATGTATATTGCTCTAAAACTATTTATTCTATTTAACATACCTTGTAAAAGATTGGATTTAAATTCTTCTCTGTTGTTATCAGTATCTCTAACGACACGAAATACAATGTTAGTGTTTGAATCTATAGGTATTTTTATGTCACCGTTGTTAATTCTTAAATAAGATTTTAACAATGCCCTAGATTCATTATTAGTTGGCGGGACTAATGAGTCTATAGTTTTAAAAACCTTCTCATTATTCTTGTTTAAACTCATTTGCATTGCAAAATCGAAATAGAATAAATCTTCACTTAATACATCATCAACGGCTCGTGATAGTTCTAAATTGTCGTTCGTAGTAATTTCTCCAGCATTAATAATTATATATGCATCCTCCTTTGGTGAAGAGTGAGTTTCATTTCTGTCATTATTTCTTTTGTTTTGAGCTTTTAAAACTGTATCATTATTTACTGTTTTAAAGGTGTCCATATTATTTAGAACATCGTATTCCTTATTTGGTAGTTCCTCTAATTCTCGTAGTACTGCTTTAGATCTATCATCTAAGAGAATCGAGTTTTGTTTAGGTTCAATGCTTTTATTTTTTACAGTAGACTTTTCATTTTCGTCATTCAAATTTAAGTATCGTTGGCTAGAGATAGATTTGACACTTATTTCATCTTTTTTAGGAAATTCGTCGTTATTTGACTTTATATCTGCGGTCGGCTTAGTATTTATTTCAGAAACATATTTATCTCGTATATTATTATTCAGAGTTTCAAGAGATTTTTTCAATTCTGGTATTTTATTGAAACTGTAGTCTATAGAGTCTTGTTCCTTTTTTAATTGAATAAATTCTTGGTTAGTGAGATGAGACAGTTTAGAGGATGTAATTTCTAATGAGGTAATATTTATACTGTTATTTATAATATTTGCATTATCTGTAACTTTATCACTTTTCTGGGTTTCTGTGTTATTCTCTATATTTGTAGTAAAATTATTTTCCGATTCAAAAGCCCGAGTCGGTAATGTGGGAGTACTTTTCTTAGCAGACTGAGTATCTAAAGTTACTTCCGGACTAGAAACCTCCTGGAAAACATCACTAGGGTCTAAATTATCATCTGTGAACTGAAGATTTGTATTTTCTTGTCCTATATTTAAATAATTTAATTCAGATTTTTCAACTGCTGTTCGATCTTTTCTTAAATATCGATCTGATGCGCCACTTTTAACATTAGCTGAGCTTTCTTCCTTAACAGAAGTATCATTTGGAACTGGCGTCGTAATTATTTGATTAACGTGCTCTTTAGTAGAGATTTTTCTAAGTACATATTTTAAGCTTTCTTTTCCATAATTGACAGTCGATATATTAAAATTATGACCTCTTTGTGATCCATTATCAATGTCAGAGTTAAAAACATCTGTTGCATGTGTGGTAAACAACGAGTGCGCACTATTCATATTTTCTTTTTCAAAATCCAAGCTATCAATTGCTTCTTGTTGCATAACTTGTAAATCTTTCATATTTTCTATAATATTAATTGAAGGGTTTTCAAAACATTGCCTTTCTTCATTTATAAGATTATGTATATAATTATTTTGATCATCGTCACATATTTCCCCTAGATGCTGAAAGAGATAATACATAACATTTATCACAATAATAAAATATTTGATGAGTAGATATGAATGTATATATTTTGAAATCACTTCAACTGAACGCTGAACTGAAGAGTCAATAATTATATTATTTCTTCATCACCTTTATGAATCTGATTACAAATATCTACATACCTTAAATGAACTTTCATCTTCTCCTTGTAATAACTGCCGAATAATACTACTGTTGTTCTGAGAATTTGTTGTAATATGCGCAATTCTTTCGTTTTTTAGTAAAGTAGCAGTTCCAGCAACCATATTTTTCGGAGAAATTTCTGTATCAACATAATCTGATTGAGACAATTTTTTTTCAAAGAGTGAAATATTTCTTTCAAAATTTTCACTTAATTTTGGTTCCTGGACTGAATCAAAAACATAATCGAAGCTTGAAATATTAATTTCTTTTCCCATATTTTCATCAACATATTCATAATTTTGCTCTTCTACCAAACTATGTTCTATATTTTTTGGAAGGGAGGTTACATTACTATCGATGGGGGATAAATTTATCGATGTTGGTAGAATAGGTTGTACAGGACAACCTGTTGGTGTGAAAACACTATCTTGTGAAGGTGACACAAATTTATTGCTTTTGTATTGTTCTAACACTTCGCTTTCTATGTTCATCATCTTCTCTATAACCCTATAATCACTTGAAACACTATTTTCTTTGCTTCTATTTGGTATATAATATGAATGAAAATAAGCATTAGAGTCTGGAGAAGTATTTGCCTCTTCATTGTTATGTGATCTGTTAAAGGTTTTCTTGCAAACTTTAGGGTCGCTACAAGATAAGTTTGAAGGGTATGTAATAAGAGGTTCTTTATACGATTCATTCTCTATATTAAAAGCTGGAGGCAGACATCTTGATGCTTCATTAAGTCCGGGAAATGAATTTCCAATTAATTGTTGAACATTTTTATCTAGGTCTTTTTCATTATTACAATTCAGTAATGCCGGCTGATAGGCGTACTTATCTTCACCAAAAGGTGGATCAAGACATCCTCCTGTTGCAAAATCATTAAATTACTGATATTGAAATTTATCTTTATAAATCTAGATATTTATAACTTGAATTTACCTTGCTTACATTTGCCTAAAAATAATTTCTGTGGTCTCATAGTTTCATCAAGCGGTTGTTGTATAACATTATGTTTCTTTAAACTAAAGATTCGTTTATCAACATTTCCCTTCGAATTTTGAAATGAATCAGGCATATAAGGATGTTCGTCATCATTGTTTTGGGTGCTTAAACAAATACCTAAGAAAAATATTTCGAAATGTAATTAGAAATTAAAAATTACGGCCATATTATTATAAATCTCTAGAAACAGGCTCTCGATAAAATACTCATTTGACTATTTGACGGTTCATTAAAATAATCTGAAATCCCGGTAAAGGACAGTTTTAACTCTTATGAATGTCATTTTTGAAGAAAATTCCATTAAGCGTTCTACTGCACTGTAGTAGTGTTGATAAGTTTCAGAAATAAAGCCGTTACTGTACAAGGACAATCTATTATATACTCATGGAAATAAAAATACTTGTTATACCTGGTTTGAAAATGTTAAAAACTTTCTTTTGTGTTTTTTTCATGGGTTCCTTACTTGTTTCAGTGTCCATAAGAACATTAAACGACATAATTGTTTGGTCGCTGTTAACTAATCTAAGATTTTCAGGCGATTTCGAATGTCTCAACTTTGGAACCGATATAACACCTTTACGGCCATAACCTTTATGACGATATTTTATTCTAACATTAATAGGAGTTCCAATGCTATTTTTAGGTATATTATCAACTATATTTTTCTTACACGGACCTGCCACGACTTGAAATGATAAGTTTTCCACAAGTTTATCGAAATCCGGATTGGTATCCATATTCTGAAATATAATCCTTACTAATATTATAAACGCCAAAGTTGGTACGTATGGATGTGTGTTACTCTTTTACGCAAAAACTACTGAAAGCGTTTTAATGAAACTTTACAGGAACATAGCTTATACATCAGAATAACATCTATAATTTATAAAAATATTATAACATGGATGAAATCGAGCGACATAGCTGGTTAATATTAATTTCAACATACTATTACAAACTTAATTGAAAACCGAACCAGTAAATTAGATCTTAAAATTAGCTTCTGCCAGCTGCTTTACTCGCGTCAATTTCCATTTTACATCTGGGTTATATTATTGGATTTTTAGTAAGGATCCCTATTTTTTTTTTAAATATAATATAGTCTTCCTCGATAAATGTACTATCCAACACAGAAATAATTTTTCAAATCGGACCAACGTGTTTGAGCGCGTTCAAAAATACAAACTCTTCAGCTTTATAATATTAAGTATAGATAAAACGTTTTTTAATTTTTTTTAGTAAGAAAAATATGGTACAACAATGGCTTAAAAAGAAAAATAAATAAATATATAGTTTATTCATCAAACACAATCGAATACACTACACGATTACATTGTATTTCATTTTTGCATATACGATTTGCATTATCTATACAGTTAGTAATATTTTTAGTATTTTCTCTTGAATCTACTGTGCTTCCAAGTAAGCCGAAATTAACACATTTACTGATAAGTTCCTGTAAAATTACTTTCAGAGGAAATATTTCTTTTTCCATAACACTTTTGTAATAAGCTATTCTTGCACTGGGATGAAGTATCTTATCAGAATTTAAACTTAGAACAGGGAAGTTTTGGGACTCATTTAATTCATCTTTTCGGAATAGTTTATAAATTTGAGGGTTAGGCTTTGTAAAGTGTTGGGAATATTGAATTACAGGCTTGAGGAACATCATTGTCTGGGGAGGTTGCCTGTATACTATCTCTTCGCAAGTGTCAATTTTACAAACAGGGGCAATTGATAGGTTTTTTCTATCATTACACGAATGTTGGACAAAATTCTTATCAGTTAGTGTACTAGTATTCTTTGTATGTCTAATACCCTTCTCTGCTTGGCTTTCTATATTAGAATTTTTAATCGTATTAAAATTTTCCCTGACAGACACACCGATGCTTTTTGATACTGTAAAAAATAAACAAAAATTAAATAAAAAATAAAAATAAAAGAAAGAAAAATCGATATCAAATTATTACCATTTATTTTGTGCGATATTTCATCAGAATTTTTAATTTCAGTGTTTTGACCAATATGTAAAGTTGTTTTCCTTTCTAAAGTCATAAATTCTTTATCTATCTCAATACGACTTAATATGATAGGTTTTGTCACAGATACGTGTGGATTAGTTTTATTGCAATTATATCTATGAATAAGGTAATCGCTTATATGTTTTCCAATATCGCCGTAAGCTAAATGTGAATTCGATAATGTTGACGATGGAATGAAGTCTATGCAAGAGTGATAATTTTTCAATTCATTTTGATTGTAATCTCTAAAACTGTCTAGTTTTTTGAGTATTATCTTATATGTTACAGGTACTACGTATTCTATAGCATCTATATTTTCTCTCCACTTGATTTTATCAAGGTTGTGTGTATTAGAAACTTCCGGTATTATCTCTAGGCAACATTTTGACCTATTTTTCGATAGAGATGAAAATTTTAAATGTATTGCCGGAATCTCCATTAATGTAGGCTAACTGAAAAAAAAAAACAAAACAAAAAGTTGTCTTATGGGATTTTAATAACATAATATATACTGTATTTACCTGATCTCTTATTAGCTGGACACCTTGAGAAGTTCACCCAAAATTTTATATGTTATGTTAGGTTAGGTTATTCCATCTCAAAAGGGATTTTTTTAACAAATTTCTTTGTTGTAAGTAGTAAAACTTGAAATTTTTAGACATTGAACGTTCGTCATTCCTACGTCTATAATAATTATGTTGTTATTTTTCTTTATTGAATAAAAGAGGTCGGATTGAAATTGTAATTTACATTATATTAGCTGGGCAAACGTCGTAAATATAGAGGGGTTGATAGGCGATGCGTGAATATTCGGGGTGTTACGTATTCTTATGTTGTATCAGAAAAAAAAAATAATTTTGTCTAAGAAATTAGATGTAACGATGTATGTAATGATGTAAGAAATAGTATGTAAGATGTAAATTTAACATTTAGGCGAATAAAATTAGATATTTTTCGATTCGCACACCTAACCGAAATGCACACAACAATTCACGAAAATCGGTTAAGTCATTTCGGAGGAGTTTAATTACAAACACCGTGACATGAGAAATGTATATATGAGATGATATATATTAATATATAAAGCGAGAACTTCGGAAGCCTGTTTAAAAATAATACACTGAATGTAGAATTCTTCATAGTCGAATCCATATGAGAAATATAGGAGTGCTATCATTTTCAAAAGATTTTCTTTCTCTTAATAAATAATTATCAATATTTAAAACTAATACTTAAACTCTGTTATCCACTTTCTACAACAGTGATTTATATGGAAAATGTTTTAGTTTATTGGTAATTATTTTGTCACAAAAAAATAAATTGCAAAATATCTTATCTATCAAAATTTTGTGGTATGGATTACCGTACATTATACCTTGTATATGAGAGTTTCTATTTGAGGTTTGAGATGTGGTGTTATCATCTTATGTTGCGCATTAGCTGGATCCAGAAACCCAGTAACGACACAGTTCTTTAGCGCGTCTACATGACCCGAAAAATAAAAGACGCAAGATAAAATATCTCGGCCACGGCTGAAACGTTAAGGACGGGTGTGATCCCTTGTCAAAGAGCTGTTCCGACTAGCCTCGGAAAGGAAGCGAATCGTATAGTTGGCGGCCAACCCTCAGTTATGAAGTGGCACCGAGAAAAAAAGAATATGAATCACCAAACAAAAAAACAATTTTTTCATACATTACTTTTTAATTCCACAATTTGACATGTCACAGAAACTACTTTAGATCACGATTTTTGTCTCTATACTTTGTTCGAATTATACAAGATATGCGCTGTTTTTATTGCTTCTTAAAAGATGTCCTATTTTCTTCAAACAGCTGCACTGCTTATGAAACAGTTTTTTATTTTTTTCACAATATTTACATACAATTACAATTACACGAACTGTACAAGTTACAATAAGTTAACTTAGGGACTTATTTAATCTATTATACAATTATCTTTGGTATGCAGCTGTAGACTATTCTTATTCTATTACAATGAATTATGCCACTTGGTATAATAACGGCATATTATATGCCAACACTTAATACATAATTCACCTTATTATATAAAAAATAATAAATAATACATAGAATGCGTTTGAGCGTAGATTTATTATATATATATTAACCTTAACTATCTTGTGACTATGAATGGAATCTATACAAATTAATTAAAATAAAAGTATCCGATTGTAATATATAAATAAAGGTTTAGATATTACAATCGGATACTTAAAATTTTAATGCATATGAAATTACCTACGAATACTAATAACAAAAATATAATTATAAGTTTTACGTGCTTGTCTGTTTCTTGCGTTAAATTTCCGAAACGGCTAGACTGATTTTGACGGCAGATAGAGAAAGTCATAAGGCGTGACTTATGCTATTTTTGATTGACAAGCATTATCATATTGATTCTTATCATAATTGATTCCAAAAATATCTTATACAAATAAAATTTGACGCTTCAGAAACCAGTAGGCAGAAAAAGAAATGCATTATGTAAAATAAAGTATTATATCAGCATTGAAGTATTCAAAGGATTTTTTGTCTTATACGAAAAAACATAAGAATTAGTTTTCGTAATTAATGTTAGTCGAAAAAATGTTGTTTTACAAGATTTATAATTTTCATTCTCCAGAGGTTTACTATTAAAAGATTGTGAAATATATTAAGACTAAAATTATCGTTAATTGGCGGAGAAAAGAAAAATTCACTGATATATCTAATGATAATACGACAAATTGAATTTGGAACGGGAAAACCTAAAAAAATGCGATAAACGGTCTCATGTTTTTACAAGTGACTAGCAAAAGATTATAGACATACAATAAAATTAATTTTATTGATAAAGATACATTTAGTTGATACTGTACATAGATAATGACTACTCGTATTTAGTATTTACAACTAAGTCAAGGTAATGATATATTATCTATTTACACTAAATATATATTTTTTTTTATTTGAAGATACTACTCATTTGAGATCCATTCGAAAGCCAATTTTATCTTATGCAAAAGTAACTATATATTTACATACTGGATATTCTTAATCCAGAAAAAAATTTCACAGACGTTAATAATAACGTGATTTTTCACGTGAAAAATAACAGCTAAACGTGATTCGAGACAGGCTCGATTTTTATTATTACTATAATATAATCTACGAATATTGCATGAATGTCCCACCTAGTGTTATGCAATATGTATATCCTATTCCTACTCAAATTTGTAACTTCCATCGTGCTCTGTTTTTATGCTACAATCTATATTATAGAGTAATTCATATTAATTATGGCAATAATATATTTCGCGAAACTTGATATAATCTGTAACATAATATTGAATTTCATATTTCGACATATATAGATGGATTTATATTTTTATTGCGCCATTTAGTGTTTGTGTATGTTTGTTTGTGGCATCGTAGCTCTTAAGCAAAAGAACCGATTATGATATGATACAGAACTTTTTTTGATACAGAACTGAGATGATCGTAATAGTTTTTAGCTATATTCTGTTTAGATGTTTTATCATATGCCGCCGAGAGTTAGTAAACAATTGAAACAATTATAATTAAATATCATTCTAAAAGCTTTTAAAAAAAGGTAATGAAAAATCATGTGCTTCTTTGATTATTGTAAATTACTGTGTATAATAATTTTAATATGAATTACACTACAATTACCTAACAACTCTATAATATACCTAAATGTTACTTCATTATGTTTAGTGAATACAATCCTGTACATTCAAAAGCAATATAACTTATTTTTATAATATAATTAAAAATATTATGAATGTATTTGAAATTAATACTAATTAGATCTTTAATTATAAAATTATTTTTATGTAATACTGACTGATACAGCAAACGTCGTTGTGCCACATAAATATACAAAAAATAAAATAAAAACAAAAACTGTAATCGAAAAATAAAAAAAATAGGGCAGGACCATCCTTACCATTTAGTGGGATGAACTAAACATGCATAAAAATTTTCCATAAGAATCGGTCGAGCCGTTTCGGAGATTTATGGGAACGAACATTTCGACACGAGAAATAACGATCCAATCTAGACTTTAAATAAATCGGCAGTGATCTAATATTTCATATCAAAATGAATGATTACATTTGATATTACAGTACTTATATCAAAATTGAAACTATTAAAATTAAAGTGTTCCAGCTAATTCCGGAACGGCTGGACCTATTACGATGGTACTTTCAGTGGTAGGTAGGCTAATGTTATAGCGGCAACTTTATTACATACACAAAATCAATGACGTTTTAAAAATCAAGACATGAATTAGATTACTCATCTGCATAGTAAATAGAAGCCTTAGACAAATTATTTTGGTCTGCCAATATAAGAATGATCAATAATATTTTGTAGGTATTATTAATATTCAAAAAAAGAGCTCTTGTCATTTAACAAGACAATTTTCTCACAAATCAAAACGGATTGTATTTTAAACATATTGAAGCAACACCTAATTCAACATTCCATATCCCAATAATCTATCAAGGTCCAACTAAACTTCTATGTGTGATATCTAAATCGTAAAATACTATTTCGGAGAATTTATCTGACATCCGACATATACTAAGTACTTTTGTAATTATTTACGAAGGCATCTATGGTAGATTTTTTAATATTAAACGTAATGTCATAGCAGATTGAGATCGTAATTGTTCATAATTTTACATTGAATTCAAAGTAACATCTACCGGAGTGGAAAAGTTAAAAACGTTAAGAGACTATACCTAAAACATTAAACTAACCTTAAAATATCCCATTACATACCATTAAATGGCTCACTAGAATTAATTACTGAATTTCTATGTACCATCTTTAAATTATTTTACAGTAAAAAAATATATTTCAATGATTTAAAAAACAAAAACGCGCAAGTAAAACATTTGCCATAAAAAATTAAGCCTAATTAACTTTTAAAATGTTCACTTAATTCTTTAGGCTCTGTAATAACTTAAAAGAAGGTCGCTAACGTTTTCTTTAAACATTGCTTGTTCACTGTTCATTGCATCACTGACATACCTCGAAAATACATATTTAATAAATGCATCTTTAACTTTTTTATTTTTTTATTCGTCACTAAGTTACAAAAATTCAATTTAAATTTCAATTTAATGTTGCAACTTTCATACTTTGATAAATATTACCAGTCATCCTTCTCAATTGTACGCATAAGATATTTATTATTTCTGAACAAACATTGTTTAAACTAAAACTCTAAATACCAGTGTAAACTTTTTTCTTACTCTTCAGATTTCTGTTCCTTATTTATAAGGAATTATGTATTTATCTCGAACAAATATAGATCTTTATGTTACGAAACACTTGTTATCTTAATAAATAGAGAACTTAGTAATGCGGTTCCTTATCAACCGTTCTTTATTACTTAGACAAGCAAATTAATTAACATGTGTCATATATTAGAAATACAATGTACGTATAAAGAAACAAAAAATGTAAACTGAATTAATCGAGATTCTATTACGCGTAATAATCTTGAATTTTTATTAGAAATTGAAGATTTATGAAGTGTAATTTTTAATCTGTGTTGTACTAAAAAAATACAAAGTCAACACTAAGAGCGCTTCAAACCGATCATGAAACTTTATTTTTCATCTTAACATCCGTTTATATAAAGTTATGGCAGTATATATTGTGTAGTATATTTAGGTACCTTCCTAAGCTAATTTTTATTTTATAACTTATACATAATTTTACGACCGTGGTCGGAACTATTTACAAATGACTAGATTCACTCATCTTCTGGTTTTATGACTAGATTAAGACTAGAAAATATCTATTTTTAGATCTAAAACTACGACAAACTGCGGCAGTTTGTAAATACTACGGAGATTATTGTCCTGATTCGGACTCTTTATATAATTCTAGTTAAAATATTTAAATAAATCTAAACTGGCTTATCACGTAACTGTACAGTGTTTTATACATCGAAGCTAGATCGTTGCGATATTAATATGAAGATGACAATTTTACAAATACTGTAACGTTCATTAATTGTAGGGTCAAACACTATATTTTGGAAAAATGCTTTGATAACTCTATTAAATAAAATTTAGCTGCATTTAAAACTTAAGGATCTCAATTTAATTCGCCAGTCACAAAATCCAAAGCAAACTTTACACAAATTACAATAATTGAAACGTAGATAAATGTTATGATTTATTTTTGAAATGACTGGAACGTTCTTGACACGTTTTTTATAGTGTGGTAAGAAGGCAAACGAGCATACATTTCAGTAAGCGATTCCTGTCGCCTATAAACCAAGATCAGCAGACGCGTTGCTAACCTTAAGGGACTTAGCCATATTACATCACTTGTTATTTTTATTGAAATTCTGCTGCCTGCTTTATTTTTTTTATTGGCCTTTACAACTAACCGAATGTAACAATTTAATGGAAATTACATAAATGATATAATATAAATATGTTAAAGTAGTTTAATTGATATACGGCATAGTTATAAAAAGGAGGCCACGCTGAAACTATTTATCTCAGATATTACTGACGTTTCATTAAAAAATTGCTAAGCGAATGGCTATAAAGAGTGTTAAAGGACTGTTCTCGAAAACGAAGACAGGTGATAGTACTAATGACACCTTTGATGAAGTAACGGAATAAAATTAGATCCTGTCTAAAAAATATAATATTTTAAAATGTTTTCCTAGCGTAATTTCGCTCCATCATGTTTTTGTTATCATGCTTCATTGCTAGTTCTTTTTTTTAGTGAAGTAATGTATTTTCTACGAAACTATCGTTTCATTTAGCTGTACTTACAAGATGGAGCGTAAATAATGCTAACAAAAAGTGTTAAAAATATGTCTTTTTTTAGTCAGAATATTTTTTTTCCGTCCTTTCATCAAAGGTGTCATTCGTACTATCACCCATCTTCGTTTTCGGGATCAGTCTACAATCATCCTCTATATTACCTTTTTAATGAATACTTAGTTAATTTTTTCCCGATATTTGGTGGTAAAAGAATTAAATATGAATTTCACAGTAGATATATGTCTACCGAAGTTTGATTTTTTTATATTAAAACAAACTTTCGAGTATGTAACTTTAATATATGTACTGTTAAAATACACGTACCGAAAAATGATTTGGCCTTATATCAATAACCAAAAATCAGCTTAATTAAAAAATTAAAATGTTAAATCTGAAAACAATTTACTTTCGAAACATAGTAAGTTATTAAAAAGCTTTTAAAAATATATGCATTGATTAATACCCCTCTACAATATGTATAAACTTAACTTAAGCTTTCTACTAGACAAGAAATTTTGCTCTCAATTAATGCTGTACATCGCACGAATGAATTAAACATCCTGTTAAGGAAAAATATCCTTAAAGGACATTAAGTGTGAATATATATAATGAAGTGGCATATCTTATTTACAATTTTTTTAAAGTAATGATGATGGAACGGTGGACGAAATCGAATCAGATTTGTTACGTGCGTTGTGAATTTTAAAAATATTTGGTCATTTAATTCGTTGTTTTTTTTCCTATTACATCGTGAAACTTACTTGCAAAAAGTACTTAATTATATAAATTATAAACTTGTCAAGTCGGAATTATCTATTGTACGAATTATTTTATTAAATAAAACAAATCAAAGGCTCTCTATAGTGCTACAACATTTTAGTCTATACGCTTTATATATACACAATAATTTTCTTCACGCGCCTATGTACAAAATTACAATGTAATATTTATTTGCACATACCTTTCTTAATCAGATTCTATTCTTTCCTAAAGTACCTAATTACTATTGAATAAAAGGACACTGTGATTCCATACGAGCAAGATTCCCTAGTAAATATTGTATTCGAAAAATTCCGGTATGAAAAAGTAATCTATTTCAGGAACATGAAGCATTTTTAACATTATTTCTACCGAGATTTCGGGAACACCTATTGCGACCAAAAGGTGTATTTTGCCATATACGATATGCATATCTTAAATAATATCGATTAATTAGTCTACTAACTATCATTAGAATAGTTAAAAAATTTGTTGCGTAGAACTTATGAAACTTAGAGACCAGGATAAAGTTAAAAATTTAAAAGTATCGTACGCAGTGGCGGATTTGCCTTTAGGCCCAGGAGGGCCGGGGCTAGGGCGTTCAGATATTAGGAGCTGCCAATCGTGACAAAAATTAACTGATGATTTTAAGAAATAACTCAAAATACGTAAATATTTTAAGGATTCGCCGCGCGCATATTGCACGACATGGAGCTTAAGGCGGCCAAGACTGCAAACACGCCAATCATCTTTCGCCACCTTTTAGTAGCAACAGTGTTAACTTTTACATATTTTTTTTAACATTTTCGTAAATCAACTTATATTTGTTATGGATTGTAGGCTATGTGTAATACATACAAAGATAAATTGATTGTCTTCTTTATCTCATATTTTAGTATTTTTATATTTTAGAAATTTCTTCATCAATTTAGCAATGAAATGTTTATTTTATTGATAAAGCGTAAACACCACAATAATAAGACCTGATTTTTCAGTATATAGATATCAATTTTACACCAATAATTTTCGTTTGACTATTATAAAAAGTTGAAAAATCAGGTGTAACTGTATTTAATTAAACATGTGCAAACAACACTTATCTCCTAACTTATTTTTAAAAGACATCAATGTCTATTAAAACTTCAACATGATCGTGTCGTCTTGAACCACGCCCTTCCCGTAAACTTCTGATTGAAATGCACCGATGGGCGTGGTCCCGTTTCAGGTACATAACCCTGAATTGTCCACAAGAGATCTAGCTAACACATCAGCAGCAGCGATATCACTCACTTTACCTTCGAAATGTCCTCTCACATGGAACATGAACTCGGCTTTCCCGGCGAATTCCTGTCGGCACATTAGGCATAGGTGATGGGCGTGTGTGTGTTGCCTTTCTGGTGCGTAGTGTGTGTGTCCGTGGGTGAAGTATGTACCAGTACCACCGCTATTTTCGTTTACGACAGTAGCCGTGGACACCGACGCGGAAGCTATACCGTGACCATTCAAAATTTGCTGGTTTTGATTGTGATGATGTAGCAATTGGAGTTTCTCTTGGTTCGTCAGATGAACTTTTTCTTGCTGCTGAAACATTATTTTTTTAAATATAATTTGTAACTACAAAACTTAAGAAGAGATTGTGGACAATGGGATAAAATATGTCGACAATTAGTACCAAAGATTTATAATAAGATGGCTATGCTTTAATAAAGATGAAACAATTTAGATAGTCATTAGTTGTCATTACTCTGGCTGCAATAGAGCACGCCAGCAGGAATGTATGTAAAATATTATCGTAATAAATACTATAATAAATTTATCATTTAAAATTTTGTACAAATTATACATTCATTGATTATTATTATAATTTGTTTGGTATTTAAAAAAATTAATATTATAATGCTAAAGGATACCTGATGCTGTGTGGCCTGCATTTTATCCTGTAAAAGCTTGTTGTCTGGTAGATGTGATTTGGCATGAGCTGTCCACTCCTCTCTTGTCGCGAATAGTCGACCGCAGAGTTCACATGACCACGACACAACCATTCCAGCCGTAGCTGCTGCTACAGCAGCACTTGCTGCACTTGTGTGAACTAAATTTGTATTCTGAAAGAATATTCTTACTAATTAACTATCGATAAATATGTATCTTTATGATATTAGTCAACTATGTCTACTTAGGTTTTATGTACAGTATTAGTAATTAGTATTAAAATAACTTATAGGAATGATATTTAAGAATTTTGTAAGATTTGAAACACTATTAAAAATTAAATATTTTTAAGTTATTAAAACTAAATTAAATAATGAGTGCCATGCAGACGACCTGGGTGATACGCCAGGATTATAAACATGTCTACAAGTTGAAGTAGGGAAATACTTAGAAATCAAAAAAATTACTATTGTTAATTATAAACATTATCTAATAATTGAAAAAAGGTGAATAGTATAATAAGAAAGACGAAATAATAATAAGAGCAGTCATGCCAACATCTATTAGTTCAGCTACTGATCATAAATGTCCTCCATGCCCTGAATTCTCATTGGGATTTACCGTAAAGTTGTGTCCAGGTACCTGGCAGACCTGAATAGGCTGCTGATGGGAATGCTGCTGTTGCTGTTGTTGCTGCTGCTGCTGTTGTTGTTGCTGTTGCTGCTGTTGTTGTTGTTGCTGCTGTTGTGCTGCTGCGACAGCTGCAATCTCAGCTTGACTCGGCTTAGTGTCTTCTTGTTTTGTTAATTGAGGTTTAACGTCATCTAATTTAAGAGCTGTGAATCAAATAATTTAGTTTACCTAAATGCTACTTTGAAATCTTTTATATTAGTTTATTATTAAAGTTAAATATATAGCGATGGATTGTATAAATTTTGTATGTTAATAAAGGTTACATAATTTACTCACGCGGTATCGTTATTGTTCGTTTTCCTAGCGGTGCTATATTGGACGGCGTGATGTGTTTTAATTTATTCATATGAAGTACTAACTTATCTCTTCTAGCAAATGCTTTATTACATACTTCGCAAACATACGGCTTTTCACCTAGAAAAATTATGTCACTCATGATTTTATATTATTATAATAATTATTTATTTTATCAAATAAATTTAACAAAAAAATTACCTGTGTGTATTCTCATATGAATCGTTAGCTTATCTTTACGAGCCAATCCTTTTCCACACACTGTACACTCAAATGCTTTGTTGCCTACAAAAACCACATTTTATTAGATATATTCATAACTTCTAAATATATTTATGAAATATTTTCATATTTTTTTTAAAGAATGTTAATTCAAACCTTCGTTAGTTGAACTTGTAGGTTTAATGGCTGGATGTTTTCGAACAACAGCGGTTCCTTGTAAGGCTTTTAAGCGTGTACCAGGGTGCATTGAACCACCTTCTGTATATGGTTCCGTAAAAGGTATTAAATTTGGCCGTGGTATTGTATTTGTTACTTCTGGCGACCTGTAGACGATGTCGTAACTAAAAGCGTCTATTAATTGTAATATACCGAGTATGGAGCATATAATGTTAAAGCAATTTTTTCTTTACTTAATCCGGCTTTCTTTGAACATGAGAATGAATATTTAATGCAAATTTTTGTATATAGCCGTTAAAAGTGCATTGATATAAGCGAGTGCATATGATTTTAATAAATATCTTTACCAGTTTCCCAGGCTCTGCAAAACGCGGACTCCACCTTCAAATCCCATTCCCACATCATCAGGTACAGTGAAAGTGGAATCAGGGCCACCAGTACTGGAACTCACTTGCGGAACTTTAATTGGGGAATTTATTGTTGTATAATGATGTTGCGTTGAGCTAACAGTTGGTGGTGATGGATGACCAGGATGGGTACTTGCAGTCTGTGCTTGCTGTTGCTGTAATGACAACAAAAACATTTACTCCTGTCCCATTATACAAAAAACATAATGTTAAGCTTCTTTTTACATCTTTTATATTTACCTGCATTTCTTGGTGATGTCGATTGTTATTTGAATTATTATTTTGTTGTTGTTGTTGTTGTTGTTGATGTTGCTGATGTTGTTGTTGTTGTTGCTGTTGTTGCTGCTGCTGTGGTGGTT
>JAOSYY010000004.1:1739677-1750866 GCA_025727935.1 Hebomoia glaucippe
TGGCAACAGTATTATCCAAGTCTTTTCAATTTCAATTTCAATTCAGTACGTAGGTAATTTATTAAATATAAATATATCTGTGATAGTATATTGAGAGCTTTGTGGGTGTATACACCTACGAAAAACATTTGTACAATATTCCTCCACATCACATAACATTTCATTTCTAATTCTTTTGTTATTCAGTATTTTGTTAAAATCTGAATGCATTTCAAAACTATAACAGTCGTAAGTATTTTTGTCCCTCTTATAGTTTAGTAAATTAATTCAACATGTTATTACAATTTGTAACAGATGTTTAATAAGTTGTAGAACTGGCTTTCATGAGGGAAACTTGAAAATTTCCCTTGGGACCGAACATCCGTATCCAGGGGCAATGTACTCCGTAATTTATTAAATTTTAATTGCTTTTCTTTACTTAAGTCTTAAACGAATTATTTATATAGAAAACAAGTAGATACTATGAATAGCTCAAATCCTTAATTATTTATTATTTTGTGTATTTTAAATTATAAAAATTAATTTTTTTTACCGTGTATATTTTATGCAGTAACGGCGTGTTGGCTTATGATGAAGATGGAAAGACAATGAATATTGCAAAGTAGGAATATTAAGCCATATATAATATTAACTAACAAAAAATACTTTTCAGTCCTAAGAGGGCTATGAAGATGACATAGACAAGATTATTATAGACCCACCATAATCGAAGTGTATTAAATAAAAATCAATATTGAACTCGATGTACAGACAGGGTTAATGTCTTGCGCGTGTCGTCTCCAAACCTAAAATAAATATTGCAGAAGACAGCAACAACAAGACTTTTTTATGACTGGATATTTCTTTAATAGGTACATAGACAATATCATGTTTGGAGATTTTTATTCTAGTTATAACTATTGCTTTTGTCATTACCTTATACGTAATAGTGTTGTATATTTATGAATCCGAAAAGATTTAAATCGAAATGTCTTTAAATCGATGTTAATTTCATTCTAATTTACATTTTGAACTATTTTTCCATTAAATTGTATTTGAAAAAATCTATTGACACATGCTAACTTAATATATATAACGCTGCTTTAATTTATCAAATTTTATAACGAATAAGATTTAAAATAATTAAATTTTATAGTGCTAATTATAGCTATAAGACTGTGAGTTGTACATATTTTCACTATAGGTTTCTTAGCATCGAATCGTAACATTATAAAAAATACCAAATTAGCTATGCGTCACTATTGAATTATCCAAGAATATTATTTTTTAATCTATAAGTATATAAATAACATCAACAGGTATGACGGCCGTGTCTATGGCCTTCTAAGCTCGTTGATGCCGTAGCCCGTAGGCCGTAGCGCGCACGCGTCTACGAGCTAGCTAACCGCACTCGGCCCGTCACCACCGACTCTAAATGATACACTACTGTGCATTTCTTATTAAAATTTAATCCAATTACGTATTGATTGCATCATAACTGTATGCGTCACAAATGTGTCTTCAACAGTGCAGTAATTTATAGTGAATGTTCGTAAACGAGCAGCATTTTAAATATCTATAGAAAAAAGCTTACAAAAATGTTAATTTTGCGGAGCTAAATCGATTTCGTACTCACCATAGCGGGTAAACAGGTGCGAAGTTTGAATAGTATCTGCCTCTGCTCAGCCTCTTTGTCGAAGATGTGGAGTCGAGGTCCACTCTTGAGCGAGCAGAGGCGGCAGAGGTCCGTGAACGCAGTGAAGTTCAGGTCCTCGGGCTCGGTCATCGCGAAGCACCGGATGAGGAGATCGAGGAGGCAGGAGTTGTCCATGTATGCGGCGGTGGTGACGGGTGGCGGGAGACGTCAGCGGCTCATCGCTCGGGGAGGCGTCACGCCGCCGCTGCGTTCGGGGGGCACTGGGCCCGGCGCGCACACCCCCGCCCCCCCGGCCCCTGCGCCCGCCGCACCCCTTGCGCCCGCTTCTCCCCTCCTAGCCCTCCCTCTGTCCCCGTCTCGCGCTAGGCGGACGGTGGCGAGCGGGAAAATGCGTGCCAGTTTTTCCCCGTCTGCAATCGCCGATAATTGTATTGATTATGACATCTTAATTCTGTACCGCGCTCGTGTAGAGTTCGGCGCTTTATGAACTCAAAGGTTCTCTTTAAATCCCTCACACTCGTCGCTCATGGAAATATAATGTATAAAAGCTGCATACGTTGTACAATATGACGACGGGGGTAACTGGGAACGAATTAATCTTTTACTATTAACCTTTATTATACATGTATAATTAACATATTAGAACTAATACCTAAAGTAATTATTATATCACATAAACAGTATATACTAAAAAATCAACTTACAACTTTATTATTTTGATAAGACGAAGAAAACCTACACAAAGGTTTTATAACAATTTATGATAAACACCAAGACATTAACAAACAAATTACGTCAAAATGTATTGAGTTCAATTCATACATTTCAGAAAGTAATCGAAACAATATTATTTATCTATACATTTGTATAAGAAAGGTATAAATCTTTGAGGTGGTTATTTTTCCATTATGTCGATTGCATCTTCGGTTTCGGTGGCGGGAGGTCTGGCTTATTCAGAACGAACCCTCGCTATAATAAAACCGGAAGCTCACGAAAACGCTGAAGACATCGAAAATCACATACGCCATAATGGTTTTATAATTCTAGCGGTAAGAGTGTACAGGTTGTTTAAAAATAGAGCCAATCGGAAAAACAATTTTGAGTTCTAATTATTTATTCCGATAATAAATTTTATGATTTTCATCTAGCATGTATACATTAACCATTCTATAAGCAAATGCTACATATAAAAGATATATATAAGATTAAAAATAAATAAAAAACAAAACAATTATATTGATTGACAGCTCGTCTGAACCCATTGGTGGACATATACCTTCCATAGGATTTCCAAACCGAAATATATTATAAAAATAAATTAAATTTCTAAAATAAAAGTAGCCTAAATTACTCCTAATTACATCAGCTATCTGCTAGTGAAAGTCCCGCCGAAATTGGTTCATCCATTTCATCGCTTAGCCGGAACAAACATACAGACAAAAATTACATAAAATGTAATAAATAAAAACGTGGCTATATGTATGTACGGTCATACATCCATATGCATTTAGTAAAAAGCGGTTATTTTAATATTACAAACAGACACGTTAATTTTATTTATTTGATATAGATATAAAATACTATACTGACTCATTGACCTTGTTGATATTATCTATATTGCTACAACTAAATAGTGAATATGAACCGCTGGATCTATCCCCTTTACAATATGAACACGAATTTTGTACATGTCGTGACTATGTAGGACATAATGGGGTTTATCTATCATAGAGCTTTATCGCACCATTTGTATGAGTCATATTTGATGGAATGACGCCAGCAGAATATTACTTTGTCGTTACATCGTAAAAAAAAATAGTAATCAATAATACTAATATAATGATTCATAAAGAATTTCTACAACAAAATACAATTGAACTAATTGTAACATGAAATAACTTTTCTATTTATGCGTTTCCATCTGAACATACATACAAATTTTTATCTCTATTCTGCTCGGCTGATTGTGATGAGACTAATAGATAAATAATATGATGATAAGATTAGAGTAGCCTAAGTAACTCCGAATAACATCTGCTAATGAAAGTTCTATCAAAATCAGAACAGCTGTTTAGGAAATTAAGCGATACAGACACACAAAATTGTATAAATTATTTTTGTTACTAGTATCGTATACATACTTTATATGTTTTTATATAATGTAAACATTCGGACCCTCCATAAGTTGTTATTCCATAGTCGTATGACCATACAAATGTATGTAGGTATATCCGAACGTATTTTAAAATATTGTTCTAAATCTAAGGGATAGTCCGAACGGACGCGTAACTAGGAAGGGTTTTATGCAAAATTCACATCAGCCAAGAGCACGCAAGGGGTGCACTCATTATTTCAAGTCACCAACAGCGTTAACCCTCAGGTTGATAGGGTTGTTAATTTAAAAAAGATTTTTTTTATTTAAAATCACAGCTCATGTTTTGTCGCCTTAGGTTTTTTAATGTTATATGGATGGAACTAGCAATACCCAGCAGATATACGTTTAGGAGCGTTCATTATATATTCATCATGGTGATTATAAAACATCAGTAGGCTGAGTTATTTTTTATCAAATGAATTATACCAGTCAAAGTACTGTCAAAATCTCCTCAGCTATTTTGGAAATTCGCCAGAATAAACAAAGAGGCAGATATACAAAAACTGTGTTTCTGTTATAGTTACCTACTGTTTGATTTATAAGTCAAGAACAATCTCGATCATGGCTGCTTGTTAACATGAAAACGTTTCAAAATACGCCTATTCGCTTCGAAGTAATGATACCACGGATAGACACAAACAGGTTCTACAAACTAATAGCCCTGTTGGAGACGGTTATAAAAAGAGATTGTTTAACAAAAAATATTATTGCAGATTCTTCCTAAATTTATTTAGACGATTAATGTGCGATGTTCAGCCCTATACGACTGAATGTTACTGTCAGCCCCTCTCAGCGGTCAGTCTAGTTATCTTTGAAATGGAAACCATAAAAAAATAATTACGATTCGTATCGATTATAAATGTTAGAATTAATATATACGTAATACGTATAAGACATTTTAAGTTATTCTAAATTTATATTTGTATTACAATAGAAGATTTGTAATAACACCAAAGTCGCAATATGTTACTAAATTAATTTTTAGCCAGTATTTAGTGGATTATAATATACGGCACTTATAACAGCAACAGGATTTTTTGTGGTCTGTCTCTGCCAGCTAAACACTGAAATGGCTAGACCTATTTTTAGAGGACTTTCTTTGGTATATAATGTTATAATTAGTAATTTAGGCCACTTTTACTTAAACATTATATGCATGTTTGTCTACGAATCTTTACAATAAAATAAAATTGGTGAGTCTGGTTGTAATATTACAATAACTGCTTTTCACTAATTCATATGTAAACACGGTACATAAACAAAAAACTTTTTTAGATTATTTATCTGTCTGTATTTTTGTTCCTGTCAATCTTTGAAACAACGACAGATTTGCACGGGACTTTCACGGGCAGATAGCTGATGTAAAAAAGGGTAATTTAGGGTAGCATTCGTTTCAAAGATAAATTTTTTAATATAAATATCAAAAAATAACTTGTGTATACACAATGCAACGCGGGTTATAAAAGGTTAATAATTTTATTCAGAGGCGTGAAGTGCGTTTGACTCCCGAACACGCTGCGGAACTATACAAGGGCCATTATGGGAGACACCATTTTCCTCATCTCGTGGCTCACATGTCTAGTGGACCTATCATCGCTCTTGTACTTGCTGCTAAGAATTGCATAAATAAATGGCGAACACTTATGGGACCAGCTAGGTATTTAGTTACTTTGTAAACCAAACGTTGTGATCTGCATGATCGATAAAATCTTACTCTAAAACCTTCCGGCCTTATTTATAACCTTTTTTAAAAATTATTGTTAAAATATTTGGCTATTTGATGATTCGTTTCAATAAGCGACTTTTCAGGTCTTATATGTATGTCATTTTTGAACAACAGTCCGGAAAGTGTTCTATTAAATAGTTATAGTGGGTTTATATTTTTTATAAATAAAGTCTTATTTACACCTTGTTAGACAATTAGTTTGGAAAGAACGGCTTATCATTATATTTATATTATTAACATATCATTATAACTTATCATTATATTTATATATTTAGACAGCATAAACACAGTAATAAATGCAAAAACGTTCAACAAAGAAAATTTTGAAGTATAGTTTTATATTTACCCATGTAAACTTGTCTGCAACAACATCTTGAGCTTTTTATTAAAAAAATAAAGAATAATTTTCTACGTGATCATAGTTTAGTGTCGCTATAGAAATGAATGTGTATGTATGTTTTAAACATAGTCCTGAACGCTTATAACGATTTCCATCCAATCAAACAATTTCCAGATGATGACAGCCTGTGAGTTTTGTAATGATTAGAATAAAAAAAAATTAAACTAAATAATTGTAACAATTTGTTGAATGAAATTTGTATAATAAAAAGCCTTAATATTGTAAATCCTGTCATACTGGATCATAATTTTCTCTCATGTATCTCGAAAAGATTTGATAAAACCTTTAACGATAAATTACAGAGTAGTAGAAGCACAGGCCTACTGGCCTGACAGTATAAGGGCCTGCTATGGTCGCCGTACCAAATATGGCGACTATTTTAATGCTGTACACGGAAGCGCAAGCCTTGCCGAGGCTGTTAGAGAAATACATTTCTTTTTCCCTTCCAGTAAGTTGATGTTTTCTTATCACAAGTGCGAAATTGTCTAATTTGTAATTTGTTTAGAAATTGTAATGTACTGGCGGTGACCTATGGTTTTACCCTTATTGCAATATTTTTATAAAATATAGCTTGTGTAATTCTGATTAAGAGACATATTTCTAAAAGTTTTATTAAAATTATTTTTGTAGTTTTCGCGTAAAATAGTAACAAGCATACATATATACTCCCAAAATTTCACGTTTATATTTAATATGTATTATATATTATTCTTAACTATGAATTTAGGGTTATTCATGACTTAAAGATAAGGTTTAATATAATTTTGTTATTATCATATAAATCTAAATTTCATTTCAATACTCATAATCCTCGGTAGTATAGTGGTCAGTATCCCCGCCTGTCACGCGGGAGACCGGGGTTCGATTCCCCGCCGTGGAGAACTCTCTTTTTTATTTTATTTTTATATTTTTAACAAAATGGAAAGAATTTTAAAGTATTTCATGTTTTTTAATTTTGTTGTATTATTATGAGTAAATTCCTCTAATATAACATTTATTGTTGTTTTAACACAGACTTATTAAGTTACTTTAATAAAGCAGCTTGCATAGCATCCAATGCCACATAAATCCTAACTATTCTAAATAATATTTTCAATATGAAAAGTGTCGAAATTGCTGAACCGATTTTGATGAATTTCGATGCATAGATGAGTCCCTGGAGAGACATGTAGGCACTTCGTCTTGCGAAAATAAAACTTAAAAGAAGGAAAGGGGAAGGATGAATTTTATGTTTTCTTATTTGTAGTCTTAAATATGACGTTTTTCAATTTCCCGAACATAGATACAAGTATATAATATTTTTTTATTCAAATTACAGTGATAGTGGGGCCTATCCTCCGAGGAGGTCAGATCGCCGACTACATTCAGAAGCACATCACTCCAACTTTACTTCCCGCCCTCAGCGCATTGGCACAGGAGCGACCTGCGGAACCAATAATGTGGCTGGCTGACCATTTGCAAAGGCATAACCCTAATGAACCGGAATTAGCACCGCAAGCGCGGGAAATGAGAGAAGATGCACGCTGTCATACGCCTGTACCATCAGAAGAGTCACTGGGCAAATGATTATTTTAATTAAAAAAAAATGCGTTATTAGTATGAATTATGAAAACTTTTGGAAATTATTATAAATTAAAAATTTAAAAATAAAGTGCTGTATGTATTTTAAAATTTCTCGTGAATATATTGTCGTTCATTCAGATTTGCCTTGTTAAATTATCCTGCTTGACAATAATATATAGTGATTGTGGTACCGATGGAATCATTAAGCCTTTTCGATTCGTATAGTTTTAAAATACTGAAGTATTTTTTTTATTTTGTTAATAAAGTACCAGGCAATCATAAGTTATTAGGAGATGACAAAATAAATTTTAAGTACCAGGCAATTATGACTTAGTAAGAGACTACGCTTTCTCAATATATTCTAAAAATAAATTTTAAGTACCAGGCTATTATGACTTAGTAAGAGATTACGTCTTCTCAATATATTCTAATACAAAGTAAATTTTGTGCCATGTAATTTGTTTTTGGAGGAAACACTATTAAATTACCATTATTTACAATATCAAATTGAAATTTCATTAGGTTTGGTAGAGCAAGTTCTGTGATAGCATTATATACAAAACAATACTCGTTTCTAAAAATTCTACATAGATTGCTTTAAAGTTATATATTTTATCATTTATTATTCCTTAATATAACTCCTATTATAATTTATTAAGGCCTTATTACCCAATCGAGCTTCGCAAAGGTAGGCTGCACCATTCATTGTTATAAAAACGTCCAATCTTTTAAATGAGTCTAAAATTCATCATGATCAATGTAGTTAATTTTGGACGCAATCTTGAACACAGTGATACAAATGTATATACTATATTTAAGAATATTAGCTAAAGGCTCCTATTTGGTACAAAGGTGTTTAAAATAAAACTTCATTCATGTTTTCACCCAACTTTTATTATACATAGTTTACAAAAGATTTCACTATCACAGGCTAACATGTTACAAATAAGATGAAATAATAAAGAAACTCAAATTAATTTTAAAACTAACAAAAAACAATTCTCCATAATATTCTTAAACTTATGTGTAGTATTACTAAATAATGTTGAAATGAGTTTTTCAATACAATGTTTATAAAGCTTATAACGTCACAGGAAAGAGTTACAAGTACAAAACATAAATTTTAACTTAAAATTATTTTGGTAAAAAGAATTATTTAAGTAAATATAATAGAGATTACTAACGCTTCCACTTCTCAACGCGGCGGAAACCTGAAAAATAAACAATATTACTTATAACGTATATAAATAAAATTTAAGCATAATATAATATTAAATTAACAGTTTCCTTAACTCATGTGGAAATATATACAGAACTTATAATGGAAACACAAAATTTCTGTCGGTCTGTCTCTCTATTCCAAACACTCTTCGAAACCGCTGGACCGATTTTGACGAAACGTCCACTGGCTGATAAGTCACCTTAAATGTTTTACGATATACATTAATTACATTCGATATTCTAAAAGAAGAACAGAAGAGGATTCTTCTCGAATCTGAGTAAAAATAAAAGTAGTTCAGAATTTATATGTAACAATGTTTAATTCTTATTTTCTGAACCACCTCCCCCCTCCCAGTGTTTGTTCGCTATATAATCTGTTTTTCCTTTCCTAATACTAGTAGATTAGTGGCCGATACGCACACTCAATTCTTGCCCTTGTACATCTTGACAAAGGCAGCATCGGAACCGGAGCAGAGTCCTATTTTCTTGCACACGCCTTTAGTACCGAACTCTTCAATCAGGTGAATCACGCCCTCGCCATAGATCTCTAACATAGTGTGACACTGTAATATATAAATTCAATGTTTAAGAATATAGAAATTTTCTATTTAACTTTGACTTGAGGTTTTAGTGGCTGCTTCCTCCTAGTACTCTGAAAACACAACTGGCTAGGGATATGCATAATGCGTTTTCTTATCGTAAAAAAGAACAACTTTGAATGTCCTAACGGCTAAGATAGACCGTACTATTTATGCAAATATATTACTAGCTAGAGTTCGCGGTTTCGCTCGCCAGCCAACTTATAATTTTTTATTTTTTATTAAATTCATTATAGGTACAGGCGCGGGGTTTGTACCGATTATATTATATCTATAAAAAATAAAAAATATTTGCATGTCGACAATATTTTCTTTGAAATCAAATTTTAATAAATCAGACATTATATTACTCTTAGAAGTGCAGTACTTCCAGTACGATAAAATTAGTTCATTAATTTTAGATCGTACGTTTAGCGTCTACGCTAATAATAAAATACGCAAATAGGTAATATAAAAAAACATTGTGTTCTCTTGCTATTTTCTTATCGCTCACAATTGTTTTTGGATAAATTAATTAATATTAATAGTATTATTTCATTAAATTTGTAAATATCTCTTAGTGTTTTCGAACCCGATATAAAATAAACTTACCCTGTTATAGTATTTGGCAGGTAACATGTTGCAAGACTTCTCCACAATGTGTACAATGTTCCGGTCCACCTTTTCATTACTGAGTACCTTTTTAACGGCCATAACCACAGTCTCACACACCGCGCAGTCCAATATTTCCTCTGAAATTGTAGACATTCATCATTTGAAATGCTTTATACATAGCAAATAAATTTTAAATATCAAGTAAAATTAATGTAATAAGTATTTTCTAATTATATGTATGCTTATGACAAAAAGACATTTTATAAATATTTTGTCTGTGTCAATATGTTCCGGCTAATCACTGAAATGACTGATCACTGTTATGAATAATATTGTCTGTAGACGAAGAAAAGAAGAAATTTTCGGAGCGACACCTTTTCAACCGTCTTCAAAAAAGCAGATCCTATGTTCGAATGTATGTGTTTTTTGTCTAAAATATAAATTTACTAGCTGACCCAGCAAACGTCGTTTTGCCACATAAATACATAAAATGCGGGAGTGAAAATTTGGGATACTACGTATTTTTATATGCTGTATCATAAAAAAAAAAAACAAAAAATTTTGTCGAAAAATTATCCACCACTGGACCACCCTTAACATTTAGCGGTATGAAAAATAGATCGTAGCCGTTTCTCAGACCTACTGAATATGCATATAAAATTTCATAAGAATCGGTCAAGACGTTTCAGAGGAGGAGAATTTTATATATTAGATTGATGTTTATTAAGTGAGATGTTACCTCTAACGGCACGAATGGCAGTGGGGTCACACAATTTCAGCTCACGGCACACCTCATCCGGGTCCAACTCCTGGGCTAGCAGACTGATGACGAGGTCCGCGTACTTTTCTACGAACTGGTCGCATTCGGTGCGTACAGACTTGGGCATTCGCTTGCATACGCCATGGACAATCGACTTGATCTCATCCTGAAATCAAACCCACACGTAACATAAAATATTTTATTATATATCTGACTTGTGTTTTGCCATTGTAGTTTTGCAACCGCGTACCCCCCGTGGCCGTGCTGACGGTAAGAAGAACAGTTTAATTGGTATTACTTTCTCGCACTCCGCGGGCCTATTTGGCTCGTCAGTAGAGTATCATTGATGGACGAGTCCCACATAACCGGCTATAAGACTGTCGTATAATGCATTTCCTCCTCGTCAAAAGAAAACGGACCCTCCACTTATTCATCTGCATCCCATAATATAAAATACAAGTTTTATAAAAAGACGTTTGCACTCGCGGACTTTAGTTATAACTTTTTAAGAGGAAACCTTTTGCCGTAAATAGTT
>JAOSYY010000004.1:1762339-1794626 GCA_025727935.1 Hebomoia glaucippe
GCACCCATAGAGTTTCAGGCACATACAATAATTTCTATTTTTCTATTATATTGTTCAATTCTATAATGCATGTTGCATTATTCAACTCGGGAAATGAATAATTCTGTACATGTTATTTTACTCACCGTCTTCAGTAGGTTTTCGACCTTATCGTTTCCACATATGCCAATAATGTGGCACATAGTCTCAGGCGTAGTCTCAGATAGCAATACATGATTGATGTATTGAACGAGGTCCGCGGTATTGCTCTTACAGAGTCTGGACACCGCGGGATTGGAGATATCACGACATCCTGTGTTTATTCTGGCAGCTAAGTAATCCTGTATGAAGTAATATTAATATTAAATAATATCAAAAAACAGTAAAGTCTCAATGTACATGGAAGTATGTACGGTATTTATAACAGAATCACAACTTATAGTACTTTTGTCTGTATATCTCTTTACTCCGACTAATCTCAGACATGGTTGAACTGTTTTTGGAAGTTATTTCATGACTATCCTTATGTATAAAATGAACGCGGGAAAGTTTGAACGACTTGTGTTTGTATCATTATTAATCCAAAACGGATAAACCGAACATGTTTAGTGATTTTTTTTTAAACAGGAATTCACCGAGATTGTTTACAATTTTTATTCAAGTACGCCTTTGTTTTTACTGTTAAATAATATTTTTTATAAGTCTCATAACAAATTTTTCTTTTCAAGATATTTTTGGAAATAGCTGCTTGGTTCATCTCATTTTGATTATAAACTCCTTTTTATTAAGATTATGCGTCCCGGGAAGTAGTATATTCGACTGAATGAATTTCATATATATATAAAAGTCTCTTCAATATAAATTATTGGCAATACGATGTATTTGATTACAGTCATTTACATGATAACAATAAGAATTAAATACATCAGCAGCTGTATAAATATATAAGACTTGGTATAACGCCAAAGAAGACCACGTATGAAGTAAAACATATGACATTTTTAATTTTGTTTTTCGACATTTTAAAAATAAATGATACAAGTCATTTTCAAAGCATTATTTGCCAACATATTTTAAAACGAAACGTTTCCTTCGATAACACGTATAGATAATATTTTGTCCACTGAGTAAATTGTGTTCAGATAGCTGGTGTTATATACTAGGAATCCACT
Organism: Hebomoia glaucippe; assembly: GCA_025727935.1. Classification (NCBI taxonomy): domain Eukaryota; kingdom Metazoa; phylum Arthropoda; class Insecta; order Lepidoptera; family Pieridae; genus Hebomoia; species Hebomoia glaucippe. The sequence goes on from JAOSYY010000004.1 coordinate 1,763,491, forward strand.
GTTTGCGAAAATAATCGATTATAAAAACAATTTTATCTTGTATTAAACAATGTCCCTAATCGAATCTTGAATGTTAAATTTTATCGAATTCATATCGGCGTAACGAAATTAAATTTGTAGGTATATTTTGTTTGGATTTTAGAATTTACAGTCAGGAGCTACAAAGTTCTAGTACGCTTAACATAAGTGCAGAGAAACTTTTGCAAACTTATTAATACACAAATACTAACGTGATCATCAATAAACAAAGATACCTGAAATTGTTTGTATATAGACTGAATTGTGCTATTAAATTAATTATTAACTTTATAGGGAAAACGTAGCGTAAGTGATTCCGTACTTGAGTATGAATGTTTTTTGTTTTTGTTGATACTGAGATTTTTAAGGTAGAAGCTGTATGAAGTGCTTATTACAATTACAATGCACACCACTGAGCATACGTACATAGTTTGCAAAACCTCCAATACGTATATAATTTCTGAGATTTATATGAAATTCCTTTTACTACTTAATAATTTTTAAGTTTTAACTAACTAAAAGGCGCTGGGTGATAAAAATGAAATGGTATGTGTATCCTTAATTCATTAGATAAGATAATTTTTTATCTAACCTCATTAATAAGGTCCTTAACATCTTTCAACTGCCTGAAGAGACGCACAATCTTGTCGGACGCCTCATTGCTTTCAAACGAAACATTTTGCTTGTCCCAAACTGTGCTAGTACAGTGTCCCACTGCACCGCAGTCGGCAGCGATCCTGAATAAAGAACATTTTTTAAACCTGATATATAGCCATACCTATCTATGACTAATATTTGCAGTTCAAATTTTTTGTAAAAAAAGATAACAAAAAACACAAGCTTAAGTGGGGCAGACAACAGCTGAAGACCATACTAGTTCTTTTGACCCAGTAACAGACAGCAAATAGCATCCTTTTATTTTTAATTACCTTCTAGCAGTGGCGTCGCTCGCGTTCATTTCGAATTTTACACCTTGTGTTATATTATTGGACTTTCAGTAAGGATCCCTATTTTTCTGTTGTAAATATAATATAGCCTTTGAAAGAATTTTACAAATCGGACCAGCGGTTCCTGAGATTAGCGCGTTCAAACAAACAAACTCTTCAGCTTTATAATATTAGTATGGATAACTGTCTAGACATTTAATTGCAATGGTCTTATTATAAGTAGTACTAATTGTTTGATAAATGATCCTTAACCCAAACTGAGGCAACACTGAGCACAATCAAATTTAGGATAGAAACATCTCTAGTATTTATAGTATAAGACTTCATTTGTAACAAAAGCAGATATAATTATTTTATACATTTTAGGTATTTGAATTTTAGATAGGCTGGGAATCAATTAAACAAACATTATTGATATAGCTTATAAAACACTTACTTTAAATTTTTACACCAATATTCAGGACCTTTTGAACATTCTTTCGGAACTTGTCGAGCTGTAGATAAGCCTGTGAACAAATATTTTCATATGAGTTTTTCGTATTGTGTGACATAAGCTTAACCGAGTTCTTAAAAACTAAAAAAAAATTCATTCAAACATTTTGTATAAGAACTGTTTAGATAGTTACATAAAAATTAAATACCATCACATAATCTTAATATAATTATCTTGAAAATCATTTTTATCTATACCTTCCTACATAATTATCTGAATCGCTGATTAATTTTGCAACAGCATAAAGAGATCAACTAGATAGTTACATCCGAAGAACAATTGATTCTTTTAAAAAAAATTCTATTTCAAACCAATAATACCATTCATAACAATACTTCAATATGACTGAAGCTGGCATGTTTACAAAGAGATAATGTAATCTTTGAACTTTGTTTTAAACTGTTCTAGAAATAATATAAATAAGTTTAATTGCTGTACACATTATTCAAAATGTTAAATTTAGTTCATAAATATACAATTTTAAATAAAAGCACTATTTGAAAGATCTTTACAATCTTTCTAATACTAAAAAGCATATTTTGACTTCATATTTAAGATATGTAAGTATTTCTGTACAAATACTTATGTTAAGACATTCACATCATGGATTTCTGAATAATAATTGAGTCATACAATATATTCCAAGTATCATTATATTAGTAGTATTTATTTGACGCCTTCTGAGATATGTGAGATAAATGGAGTCACTATCAGTTTGAGTAAAGGTGTTTGAAAATTTGTAATTCTATTCACTATAGTTATTATTTTGATTAAATCTTTATTTCTATGCCAACTTTTTATTTTGACCAATATATAACATAAAAAATTACACTTGATTATTCTTAAATATATCAGTTTTTACAATAATTAGACAAAATATATTAAGTATGTTGATTAGGACTATAAAATTAGTAAAAATATTCAAACATGCTTTTGTATCTTTCTTACTGTGTATCTTAATAAATTCTTCATTTAGATTGACAACTATATGTTATAAGCAGTTTAACCTTTTTTTTTTGAACTAACAAATAGTATAATAAATCTTGGAAGTTAAAAGAAATCTATTTCTAATTGTCATTCAGAAATGAAACAGGGTACAGCTAGTCATGAAACTAATTTACCACATGTAACACAAACATAGTTTTTTCAAATCTACTTATTGTTATTCTATACAAAATATTCCTAGTTTTTAATTTCATAGCAGTTGGTTAGATTGAGTCAAAACAATTCTTACGTGACTTAATAAAAAATTACCATACCAGTAATTCAAGTAACAAGGAAGATAATATTTGTATGACAGCACTTATGAATCATATACTTTATGCTTAAATTTCTAAAGAAAAAATCAATTGATTGGTTATTATGGTAATTTAAATCATGTCATCATTAAAACTTGTTTTCCCTTTCAAATCATAGCTTAATTTATTTCTAGAACAAACTAAAAATTGGTTCAAGACGGTAGGCATTAACTTTACGAAACAATTAAGTTAATATTTTTCATAAAATTAACTATTTCCTTTGTAATACCACCAAAGCAATTATGTACTTAATAATGTCGTTACGCATTGCAAAGTATATTTACACCAAAAACGGGATTGAAGGACAATAATAACAATAATTCGATTAACTAGCTATGAAAACATAAAAAATACTCACCCACGAATAATATTGTTAGACAAACTGCAAAAGCGTTTGTCATGATGAAAAATGTGATACTCGCTGTAACAATTAATTTTCTAACTTCGCATGAATAGGACAATAAGTTACTGTTCAATTTTCACTTTGTGTAAAAGTTTTATTGCGTTTTTGAATCGATGTACAAGTGTCAAGTCACTGATCATTAACCACAGACTACTGCTCTTTAGATTTGATTTATTTTGATAGATGAAAAATTGCCACTCTTCAAAATAAAGAACAATTATAATTATAAACAATAAAATTTGTTAATAATTTAACGATAATAAAATTAAAATAAAATTTATATTTTGTTAATTTATAGAAATATAATTATGTTTGATTATTTTATCAAATGTAATCATTGTAGTATATATCTAGCCACCAGATATATAATTGAATTGACATTGTTTTACTACCCGCTCCTAGATGGCGTTGTCACGAAGGCGGAAAGAAAACCGTTGATATGAAGACAGATACCATCCATTTTTTCTTCAGAACCCCTGATACGATTCAATAATTATTCCTAGATTATTAATAAAACATATATTGCATAACTGAACATTCATTTACATCTCGTTTTGTTGTCTCGCGAACGAGATTCAAATGTATGAATTTCGGACTTTCGGTTAATTCGTTACACTTGAAAAGTTTTTTGTTTGTTACCCATTAGAGCCATTCGATCCAAAGTAACTTTAGACTATGGTTAGTGACCAGTGACGTGACAATTTAAGGTCTATCGATTCAAAAACGCAGAGAAACTTTCACACCAAGTGAAAATTGAACAGTAATTTCGCATACATAGGAATGTATGCGAAGTTAGAAAGTTAATAGTTAAAGCTAGTTTTATACTTTTATTATGGCAAAAGCTTTTGCAATTTATGTCGCAATATTATTCGTGGATGAGTATTTTTCATGTTTTTATAGCTAGTTAATCGAATTATTGTAACATTATTATGTACACAATTACTTTGGTTGTATTACAAAGAAAATCGTAGATTTTAGAAAGGAAAGATTTTTCATTAAATTTTATTCAAGTTTTGGTTGTTTTCTACATGTGTTAATAATTAATAATAAAGGTACCTAAAATTGCTATCGTATCATGATAACAGTTTATTAACAAGAATTATTATTTCATAAACTAAAATGCCTTTGCTAACTAGGTTCTATTAAGGAATGTTGTATTGAATACTAATAAATAATATGCCTTTCAATCTAACGTTCGTAATTCTTATTAACGTCTGTAAAATATATCTTTTTAAGTTTCAGTTTTGATTTGATATTAAAAAAGAAACACAAACACATTTTTCACGTTTATATAAAATTTGTAAAAAAGTACCTTAAATCCTGTTTAATAATGGATCGTCTTTAGTAAATAGTCTATATACCATAGACAAAACAAAATCTAAAGAGAATATATTTTTTACTACAATTAGGTTTCCCCGAGGAAGGAGCGGGTCGTAATAAAATTAAGAGACGCCTCGGGCTCGGTCGCGGTAAGTCGAAGCCTTCGGGCATAAAACAAATCCGCTCACTGGCCTCTGCGCTCTATGGGGCGCCCGTAGAGACGCTCACTTTATATTTTTTATTAGATTTAAAAACTAGCAGTTTGACATATAACATCTCAATAAAATGTATTAAGATATGTTAAATTTCACGGATATTATTAAAGTCATCTGTAAGTTTAGTGATTATATGTAAATATATTAACATCCAATCTTATAGAAAAGACTAGATTATGTCTATCATCATTAAAATTATGAGCGTTAATACCTTACAAATATACATTTATTAAATATACAATATACATATGGTAACATAAACAATCCAATACTTATATTTACGAAAAGATGACATTTTCATATATAAGATATATATAAGATTTAAATATAAACAAAGTTAAGTAGCACATTCGAAAAGCTAATTCAAGTGGCTATTTTTAGCGAATTTTTGACAACTGCGATTTTTCAGAAATAAAGAATACCTTTATGCATAACACATAAATTATCAAGAAATCCCTTTTTCAGGGATACAACGTCAAAAGTATAAGAAATTAGTGCATACATTTTAAGAATAAATATATCGAATACCAATATTATTAAGCTGAAGAGTTTCTTTTTTTGAATGTGCTAATCTGGGAAGCAGCTGGTCCGATTTGAAAATTTCTTTCAGTATTGGAAAGTACCATACATTTATCTAGGCTTTTTCCAAAAAATAGAAATCTTTTTCTAAAAGTCCAATAAACCTAAGGTGTAAAAAAATATAGTTGTATGATTGACAAGTAGAAGTGGATGACAAAATCAAAATGAACGCGAGCGAAACCGTTGGCAGAAGCTAGTTATTAAATATAATACAACTGTATAGAATCGTAAAAATAGTTAAAAAAGTTTTGCGATGTACCTTACTTTATATGTATGTAGTCGACTTTACGCCCCCTAAAACCTAATTGCAACGCCCTGCAACAAAGCAACAGCTCGATTTTTGTTTTCTAACGAAACATTTATCTTAAATAATTTTAGTCTTATGTAATCTGAATAATATAAACGTGTATTAAGTATACAGACATATATTATATGACATTTTAAAACATAAAAATTGTGTTCGAATGAAGTCTCCACAGCAGGACACTCACGTCCTCGGCGTCCATATTCTGAATAACACTTGAATAGCTCGTCCCAAAGCACTGACATCCTTGTTTGTGCTCATACTACCACGTGACATGATTCTATAGTCTATACTCATCTCGATATAAATGTCTTACAGATGTTCGCGATTGAGTCAGTACAAATTTTAATAACAAAAATTTTTTGGTGTGTAGAAATGAAAATTCTAGGTATTAAGTTGATGAAAAAATGGTTAAAATATTATTCTATAAATATTAACAACGAATATAAAATGAACCATCAAAGAAACGTTTCGTTGGTAAAAATGATTAATTACATTTTTGACTGTCTTTATCGGCTAATCTTAATAAGGGCTGAGGTAATTTTTACGGAGCGCCAACTGAGATAGTTACTTTTATGACGAGTAATATAAGTACTAAAATTTTAAGAGGCTATTGAATCTTGTCGCCTAATTTTACTGTTTATGAGTTCACTTTTGACGTTTAAAAATATATAATAAATTAAATAAACGTATGTGAAACCGTAGAACATTGCTAGTTTTTCATAAATTCTTAACGTTATTTAAAATAGCAATTGTTAATATCGAACTAATGAGTAATTAATTATGGCATGTGACTGAAATGTCTACTCTAAAGGCAGTCGTAAGCGCCGAAACGAGATATTTTAATTCGAATAGGATCGAGCGCTCGAATTTAAAGTTAGGTGATGTATAATTCAAGATTAAATATTGAACAATTTTCAAGCCTTTATATCTTACAACAATCCATAATAATGTACGAGCGGTTCTCAACTGAAGTCGCGAAGTTGCCCGCAGTTAGGAAAGATTTGTCGCGTCCGCCAACTAATGCTACTCCTTGCTCTTGTAAGTAAAAATTATGATTATCGCTCGCTGAGAGCTGAGCCTTTGATCCTTAACTAACGGTTCGCCCCGAGACGTGCGACTTTCCTTTTCGTCTGAACAATAACTCTTTTTTATTGGCCGACGGTGCACGGTAGCTGGATTACTACTGGCCTAACTGATCGCTTCACTGCTCTAAGGCTATAAAATGCTTTTAAAAACTCCTTGGCAACGGAACTTCTTGAATATGAAAGGTTGTATTGAATCTGTGGAGCACTCATTTCATCGCACAATTTTGATGAAATTTAGAACAGATAAAGTTGGTATCTTGAAGACTGTTATATATTTATGTGAAAATGAAACTTGAAGTACAGAAATAGGAGGGTACGAATTACGTATGAAATTGTGAAGCGAGTATTTAAACGTGAATGCTTATTTTCGATTGTTAGCGACTTACAATATAAATACTTATAATAGTTCGGTACGTTTTTATGCTATTTTCTAAGGGGTTATGATGTAGTCCATAATGTTGAAAAATGAACCGTCGAATGCAAAAAGAATTTTTAAATTCTGTCTCTCGAGATTAACTCGTTCAAATAAATACACTCTTTATATTTATTATAAAAGATGAATATCACAGATATACAACTTTCTTGTTTTTTATTAATTTTTGTTTTTACAAAGCAATAGTGAATGAAACAAATTCTACTATGCAAGAGTTTTATATATTTAGACATTAATACCAATCTAAGTTGAATCTAAAATAAGTGTAAAATAAATAGCGGTATAAGCAAGATGGTGGGACTCAATACGTTTTCAGGAGTGCAATACAATATTACATAAACGAGTCTCGGAGGGTCGCGAGGCAGCCACGGTCGATTAAGGAAGCAGTGCACCGTTGCCATGGAGACGCCGCCATCTTGCCTCCTCAGTCACCCCCACTACTGTAAACAACGCTGTATTGCACTGAAACACTCGATATATTAAAAAGATTCAAGACTAAATCGCTTTTAGATGAACACAAATGCTTTTTTGATTTGTATCAATATTTCTACATCTTTTATTGGTAACCAATATACTTTACCTTATACTTTTCAAAGTTTGTCTTTACGTCACTTTTGTTAATATATAAAACCTTCTTTGTTATAGTATCCAAATTGTCTGTCAACTGTTTCCAGTATTCTTAGCAAACACAGAATTCTCAAAATGTTCGACTTCTAATGCAGCAAGGTGGTGTAAGTGTCAATTTTCAGCTATTATAATCTTAATTTATTAATGATATAAATTCAACAGCTCAAATCGCATATACTTTTAATTATTTTCTTATTTCAAAGGTTATTTCAATAATAACGTATAGGGAAAAATCTGTAATTGTGATATTTTGATCTGATTTAAAATCTTGGCTTTGAAACGGCAATGTCATTGAAAAAGAACCATTAAAACGTGTGCGAATCCAGAATTTAATGAACGGTGAATGTTCAATTTCACGTGAACGGCCACAAAGATAAATGGAAGCCATTATTCAAGATTAGAACATCCTCAGTACTTAGCTATTGTGGAACCAATTGAATACTCTTCAAGTTTGATTTACTTTAATGATTTCTTTAATTGCATTGATTAATCTTATGATAATTACTTCTAACAATACGTAGGTGTACAACCAATACCAAACCAAACATACATAGGTCAAAAATTGACTTTTGCATCTTTAGAAGTACCTAAATTTACCTATTCTTGCACTTTTAATGCGATTTTCTCAACGCCAACAGACAAATTTTCAGTTTTACTCTATCTGCGCCATCACAGCTCCTAAAGGAATAAACCGATTTTAAAGTTGCTTTTTGTCGAAAAGATGACCCAATTAAGATAATATTTAGCTATATTCTATAAAAATCTGCTCGGGAGTTTAATAATTTGTCGTTTAGGGTTACTTAGAATTTTTAATATTAAACGTAGATATTCGATTTTCTTTAGGTAAGGAAATTTTATAACATGTATTCGTTGTAACATTACTTGTACAGAACCAACAATGTAATCTATAAACTGTGTAAATACTCTCATCGTCGTGACGAAAAGAAATTATATTTACGAACATATTGTTTTGATGACGATACTGTAATGTGTTATCGGTATTATTTGATTCAATTCTTATTTCAAGTGCATCCGTACTAAGTAAACAAACACTTGTAATCATTACATAAGAAGAGATATTTGTTGTCGAAAGTACTTCAAAATTATGAGCATATATTTTTATATAAGCTTTGCTTGAATTAGAAGAGGCACGTGAAAGGATTCAAGTTCGTATCAATATAATAGTACTTACTTATGCCTAAAGGTTAATTAAAATATTTGTGCGCATAGTCTTGCGCAAGCTGAAAAATGTACATAAAAATTATATACATTATTGCTTAAATTCGATAGAGTCACATCTCTCAAAATGTACAATAATTTATTATTAAGACAGTTTAAAATAAGAATTTTCTTAGAAAGAGTCCTTTAGTCATTTAGTCGTGTAACTCTGCTAAATTTTTACTTAAATAAATTTACTACTATACTGCTATAGAATGTAAGTAAATATATTTTAAAAGAATGAACTCAATGGATCGTAATAACAACAAAAAGCAGGAGTGATATAATGTATTATATGTTTATTAATATACGAGAAGACCTTCATACCGTGTGCTAATTCCCATTAAGTTTATATTATTAAGAGCGGGCAATCTGTACCGTTTTAATGTATTACGTAGAATTATAACGGCGTCGGTCCCCGTTTACTTCTTATGATTTATTCATGAGGTAGAACAACGTTAAATTTGAGCATGCTTACTTGTACTGGGGCGTTTACTATGAAATACCAAGCGCTTTAAACTAATTTGTTTTTCGGAGAGATTTATACGTATTTAAAATGTAATTTTAATTAAAACAATTTCTTAAGTTATGCAATAGCTGTACGATATGAAAACGATATTATTTGATCTTCTTTCATGATTTTTAACACGCTTTTATTGACCTGTGTATAATTATAGACTCGGAAGTGAATTTTAAAATGGTGTTGTAATGAAATAATTACGTATACATTTTGATTGTATTTTGAAGGGTTCCGATGGTGATTCTAGGAATTAAAAAATATTTTTTTTTAATTTTCTTTTTTCCTACCTATCTCCTAACTGACATAATGTAGAGCTTTGGAGTGCATTACATAAGCATCAAAAGTAAATTATATTTTTTTGTGCAAATGTCACATGCCTCCTAAATGCAGCTATTAAATAGATACTTTTCTTTGTTCAGATTAGCTGTTACTTGTCAAAACGAAATAATTATTTATTTTTATTTTTTCGATATTTGAATCCGATGATAAGGCAGTCACAGATAAAAGTAACATAACATTGGTAAGGTATTTAATGAATTATTTTTTTCGTAACCTCTCTTTTTTGACCAGTTTTAAGTTGACCGAGACAACAAAATTGTGTACGATACATCTTGCACTTTATTATCATTATAAAAAATTCCATGTTCTATACTTTAATACACAATATATGACAGGAAACTGAAAATAAACCAAAATCTGTATACAATTTAAATTTAAAACATGTTCACATTTCTACCATAAATTTAAAATCGTATCCAGTCCAATATTCCTGCGAAGTTTTGTTCTGTATCCACCGAGAGAATTTATATACAAATATTTCTTAAAGAAAACTTGTTTGAAGTCGAACAAAGCCAATCCGCCGCGGTTATCCGTGATATTTTCAAACTCGTACCTTATTCGCAAACACCAACACAATACAGTGCGAAATTCGAAGGATAGATAATTTCGTATCGGAGAAATAAGGCGAAAGGGAAAAAAATATAAATTGAATAGTCGAATACACGCATCCCGGCATTACCATAAAGGCGACTCGGATCAACCGGGATTCCTCTACGAACTTTTTTATTTTCCTTCCACCTCTAAATCTCGCAAGAAAAGCTCCGCGAATCTGCAAATGTTGATTTGATGATGTCGCGTCTCTGTTCCGCTGTACGGTATTTGTGCTTCGGCTTATTTAATTATTTAGTTAGATGTATTAAGTAGTGAAATTTATCTTTTAAAATCATCTTAATTGTGTCTGTCAGCGCGAAATCACCGAAGCCGTATTATTTTGGAAATTTCATTTGTGCCATAGAATAAGACAATTACAAACAAATTACATTAAGCTAAGCTCAAACTTTTGCAAATAAACGTTAGAAAAACAAATTTAAATAATGTATTAAAAAACATATAATGATTGCCTTAAGGATCAAAAACAGGTGTTCTTAAAATAAATTTGCGAACACTTTTTCTACTTTTGTAATTGTGCTTGTTTTGGACCTCATATCATTTATTAATTCATGATATGAAGAGGTTTTACAATCAAGTGAATTTATCACACATAATAAAAAGGTTACCCCAAACGACAAATTATCAAATATCTAAATAGATTTTCATAATTCATAATTAATAGTCATATTAATCATTTCAGATTTTATAAAGAAATATAAATACATAAATTAATTGATTTATTTAAGAGGAGCAGACAGACAAACAAACTGAGATGCAGACACAGGAAGACACGTAAAACTTATAACACACCTCTATTTACGGTATGCTTAAAAATATTTAAAATAATTTTGGACATCGTATATAGATTTTAAATTACTCATCAACTTCCATCTAAGCTTTGTGTGACATCATTCCTGATGTCACCACGCCTTAACAATTTTCTTCCCATTTGCATGATTACCCTAATTTTCATAACTGTTACTATTTCATAATTCTGAGGATTAAAGTTCTTTACGTTAATTCAAGTTCAAAAGACACTAGAAAATTAGGAGTGATTGTTTGTAATTTTTCGTAGCACTGTTGAAGTGCTACGCCAACCGTAGGCCTCAACCGCTACGATCAAAATTCGTTTACATAACTCTAAATAAGTAGATACTGTATTATTAACCAAATGTCTTAAGTGCGTTTCGTGTTTTTACGAACTTTATAACGCGTATACTATAATATATTTCAATCTTTACCTCGTAATATTAAAAAAAACGTGTCAGTAGTTATAATATGTTTATCATTTAGTACTAATTTACAGCTGCGTTACGCTCCCGAAAAAGATTCTATGCTAGTACAGATTACAGGTTATAGACACAGAGATAAAAAGAAAATAAACAATAACACTTTTTTAAATAATCACTAAGATTATTTAGAATAGCACAAAGAAATATATTTATTTTTATTCTTAACTATATACATTATGAGATATGCATATACAAATTCTCTCTATCACCCCGAATCATTTTATGAAGTTTTATCTGGACAATAGATAGCCTTCTTCATTACAGCCAAATATATAGCTATACTATTTTTAACATACTCGCTCCAGTTTTCACGTGAAAGTGTAAGGAACAAGGAAATAGACTTGTACGGATTGATTATTCTTAACTTTGGCACAAAACTCAATATGAACAATCCAAAACTCGTAACAGTAAATCAATTGGCAACGAATAAGCAGAATAAATTTTATTTTATTAGCGTTCCCGATAACCTCTTTCTATATTTTATAAATTCGGCTGCACGTCCCGACACAGACGAGTTTATTGTGCTGCCATTCAAACGCGACAGAACGTAATAGAATTAAATTGGGAGCTGCGCTGTTGTGTGGAAAATAATAACATCGAGTGGCTGGTATCGGAGGTCTTTTCACGCGCCGGTGGCAGGGGTCTACACTAATGGAAATCCGGCCAATGATAATCTGTTTTCTACACCATTAATCCTGAACTAAGTCTTAGTAGAATCTGTGGCATCTTCGTAGTACGCGTCGAGTTTTATGCGATCGTTAAGGTCCGCAATTTGTGGAGTCGGGCTGTTAAGAAGCGCCTCGCTCCAATCCTAATTCGGAGCGTGGACTTTCTTAATCTTACGATATCGGGCTCAAGGTAATTGTTTCAAAATTGTACCCGCAATGGTCTGAACTCACTGCGGGCGTTCTTACCGAAGGTACACACTTAGTGGTTAATTATAGTTTGTTGATAGTCTCCAATGAGCCTCATTTAATATGCTTTAAACTTGCATTTGTATTGTAAGGTATACCGTTTTCAGCTACCGACGAAAAAAGAGGGGAGTTATGAGTTTGACGTATTTATTTTATTCTTGTTATGAAGCAGTTACCAATAGACGAAAAACCCTTGAAATGTACTAGATATCAAATATTTCAAGCACTGGACATCTATAATATAATAGTTTAAGGCTACGCGTATACGTAACTTTATTGAGCATTCGGAAATTCATAGACTCAAGAAGAGACACACATTACAGCACTTCACGACCTTTTCCTCTCTAGTTTCGTAACCTTTGTAAGTATAATTTTAGATATTACTGTTCGACATTGAACGCGTTAATTTTGCCCAATAGAAGAATAACACGCTTTTAGGAATTACAAAGTGTAATTCAGATTCTTTTAAGTTTCATTTAGTATCTAAATCAAAACTTTGTTTTAGCTGAGAATTTTATGTACGGAATTTTTTTTCGATTTAAAGAGATACTTGTTGAAATGTGTAGTGTATAGATGATAGCTGATAACTATCTAAACATCTATGATAAACTATGTCATATCTTATCAGATATCACCCATTCGTGCATGATACTAACTTAATAGTATATTATTCTTCAACATTGTATTATTTGCTTCCTTTTTGTATTTTTAATTTATCCTTTAAGTCCATAGTATAATGACAGCAAGAGCAATGTGAGCACAGATGTCTGCTTTTTATGACAAATAATGTTAGATGAGATTTAGGCTCACTTGACGGTAAGAAACTAAGCAATACGACGTAATTAATTGACATCTCTTGCCAGACTACATTTGAAAAAATCTTAGCCATACCGCTATGAGCTATCGGTAATGAATACAAAGTATTTTTGAAAATATTCTTAATCCTTATATTAGTGGTTCGGACGCGCGCCCCTACAGTTTCTCCGCACAAATGAATTGAGTTTTTCTCAAATGAAAACGGTATTATGAGAGTCGAAGATTCCATCTCTAATTGTATTATGTATTTTATATAATCTATTTTGAATCTAATAATGTACGTTGCTAATTAAAAAAATGTGCTTTCAATACATTTTAACAAAACTATAAATTAATAAAGTTTTTTAAAAAATGTCTTAAGATACTATTCCAATTTAAGCGCGCTATAACATCAGTTCAGTTAATATATTCGCCAATAAAAGGCCGATCAAAATATGTCCAGCCATTTCGAATTTTAGCTGGAATAGACAGACCAACGAAACTTTTAGAAATTATGTTGTTGTTATAACTACAGTATATACTTTCATAAATACTAAGAAAACAGCTGTTATTTTTTAACAAACAGAGAGGTCGATTTTATGATGTACTCGCTTTTGCCAGCGCCTTCGTTCGCGTTCATTTTGATTTTTACATCTTGGACTTTTAGTAAGGATCCCTAATTTTGACTGAAAATATAATATAGCCTATAGCCTTTCTCGATAAATGTATTATCCAACACGGAAATAATTTTTCATATCGGACCAGCGCTTCATAAGATTAACGCATTCGTTCAAACAAACAAACTCTTAAATTTTAAAAATATTAGTACAGATATAACTTTAGGTGGAGAAATGATAAGACTACAGACATCAACCCTTATTCTCACCTCTCTATATTCTATGATAGCTATAAAAAATAACCTATATCGTTTCTAACGAATTTTTATTGTTAACTAATCTAATATATAAAATTCTCGTGTCACAATGTTCGTTCCCATGCTCCTCCGAAACGACTCAACCGATTCTTATAAAATTTTATATACATATTCAGAAGGTCTGAGAAGCGACTACTATTTTTCATCCCCGTAAATTATAAGGGTTGTCCACCCCTAACATTTACTTTTTATTTTTTAAACAATTTTTTTTATTTCTATTTTCCTATGATACAGCATATAAAAATCCCAAATTTTCACACCTCAACAATCAACCCCAAATTTTTTATCGCAAAATATTTAGGTGGCAAAACGAAGTTTGCTGGTTCAGCTAGTTTCTTTATAAATATAAAGAAGCGAAATCTTTATAAATATTACTATAGTATCTTAAAGTATTTAAGAAACACTAAGTTTATATGAAAGCCATAAAGCCGCAAATAGCACAAAAATTACTTAAATATACACGTTTATACCGCGGTGTGTAGATATAATAAGGAGAATTGAGCTTCTTTACGCCTCATCTAGCCCTCGTTATGCCCCGCTCGTAAATCTTCATTCCCTCACCCCTCCCAACTCACTCCTTCTTGATTTTCAGCGCCCTCAACTCGAATTTCATATGTAATAATGATTTGTTTTTATTGGTTACAAGTTTGTTGTTCTTTCTAAATACATTTAGAAGTTAATTACAACGTGTTTTATAGGCATAGTTCTGTTTAATTCCATAATTATTGTTTTATAAAAAATTTAATAGCGAATTTTAATAATTTAGTAGATATTATTCTAACCTTTTTATCTTGTGTTTAAATGGGACAAAGGTTTTTACGAATATCTAAGAGGTATAAAAGAAAATTTGAAGTTTATACACATAAGAGTATTTATTTATAAATATGTTTAATATTTTTTTGTCATTTTTACTAAAACATGGTAGTGCTATTTAGTCTATGCATTTTTCTATCTGTTTTAATGGGCATTCTTAATTTGAAAAAAAATGTAACGGAAATTGGAACCAAGAACACCAATTCGTTTAAAAGTTTAGGTAAGATAGATTCAAAAATGATAAAATTGGTCTAATAACAGTCGAATTGCAATACTATAAGGTTTCTCTTAGATATAATATAAAAATATTTTCAAAATCTTATTTAAAGACGGCAATGGCAACATAACGTACGCAGCAGTACTCCGAGAGAGATATTATTTTGTAGTCAAGCGGCTTCAGGCACGGAACACAATTAACTTGTAAGATTGTCTGCGGAGGCTGCATTCGCTCCCTCGCCCGCATTCATCTACCCTCTCCGCGATACAAAACATCAATAAACTCATCCGTGCAAGCGAAAACTAACTTTATTTACTCCTCGTTTCGGATTATATTCGTTTGAATATTTTAAAGTTTTATGTGCCGCATTTATTTCGTGTAGGTATAACAGTCCAGTTACCCTTGATTGGTTGTCGTTCCTCTAATCCCGATTTGATCCTTTCCACCCAAAACCTAGCCCTCGTCGTTCGGTTAACTATTGATATAGATGCGCATACCTGTCCGGGTTTCTATTAATTTTAATTAATTACAATCTGCGGTGTGTACTTGCATGATCTGTTGAGAAATGAGGGTCATTTTTAGGTCAACTTTTAGATTGTGGTTCTGTGACGATAATTTTCACCTTTGATATCTAACGAAATCTAGACGTTCTTGAATAGTAGTAGACTGATGTCGCGTACACGCCAGCTTCTGCCAGTGGCTTTGTTCGCGTTCATTTCGAATTTTACGTCTTGGGTCACTTTATTGGACTTTTGGTAAGGACCCCTTTTTTTTGAAAATATAATATAGCCTTTCTCGATAAATGTACTATCCATCAATGAAAGAATTTTTCAAATCGGACCAGCGGTTCCGGAGATTAGCGCGATGAAACAAACAAACTCTTCAGCTTTATAATATTAGTATAGATTACTTTTAGAGTCAATGATTATGGTGATGGCAGGAGTACCATTAGACATAATATAAAAATTAAAGTATCCTTAATTACTCCTCACTACTTACATTAGCAAATAACTTATAAAATAAATAAAAAATACTTAGAACAACATCATTCCAAATGCTTCGGAAATTAGTCAGATAAAATTTTCATGAATTTTGTATAATAAACAAATATTAAAAACTCTAAAATACTATTTTTTTGTACAGAAATAAAAGTTCGTATGTACATGGAATGATAATACAATGATTTTGCATTTTACGACTCACTTGAATGTGGCTCTAAGACCTTTTTTTAATGAATTTTGATCGCTACGACGTTTTCTAAATAATATTTAATCACAAACTAATTACTTGAAAGATATTCTTGATAGCGCACACCTTACCCGCTGTGTTAGTTAAGGACAAATATAATATAAAATAGGGACGATATGATATCACGTACGTAACACGAAGACCCAGACCTCAGTGACTAAAGCAATCCTTGATAAAATAAAATAACAACATTAGTGTTTGCTACCATAAAGATAACGTATGACGTGCATAGACCACGGACGACCACCAAACACATGCTCTTATGTAACTAGAGACGAAAAAAGCAAATACGACATTATAATTACACTCGGCAAATAACTGAATTGCCTCTCTGATAATGATTGTACAAATAATTCCGTCTGTGCGGTGTGGCGGCAAATATACCGTTGTATCCCGTTTAAAGTCGTTAGCCGGGCTGCTAGTCCGCGAAAACTGCCACCAAAAGGAGCAAAGAATCGAAGAGCGATACTGGCTAATCCCACTAATCGTTGAGCAATTGAAAAATAAAAATGTAGATGGCGGAATGATTCCATTTGGAGCCAAAACGATGCGACAAAATAATAAAAAAGGTACGAGCGGAACGGAATGGGCTTGCCCTCGGCGGCCGAAGGCTAATATTGAAAGCAAATCCTCGACTAAATCCTTAAAGCGCTTGGATTGGAGCACCTGGAAACTGTATGTTTGCGCCCAGCCCGTACCTTGATAATCATTTGCTGGATTATTGTATACTTTACGGTAAAGGTCAACGATTTTCGTAAATCAATTGCTTATGATTTGTGACCCGAATTTAATTGACCTACGATTCGGTTCTGCAAAACGATTTCATCGGTCTGTCGGTTTAGCAAGTATATTTTCGGCTCTAAGGAGTCGCGGATTCTAATCGCATTGGATCTAACATGTATTATATTTTGTATAACCATGTTGTTTGTATGTCCGGACATTTTCAAGTCAGATATGTTAAATACCATTAAAATTCCAACTAAGTCACGAATCGTAGAAAAATATGTATGTATTACATAAATAATATATCAACACATCATCACTGATTACCAATATGACATACCTGCGTCTGCGCGTATCTTGAAGAAGTAAATTCGGGATTTACACAAAGCATTTCCCCTAAAAATTCCCAAAGAAAAAAATAAATCACATGCATTTTAACTATATATTACAAATCTATGTATATTTAAGAAACTTTTTACCTATTTTGTCTGTATAATCATTATATTACTCTAAATTATTTGTGACATTATACTAATCCAATTTTACTTACCTTTAGTTGTAAAATCTTCACGACAATCCATCTTTCGCTGCCAGTGCCCGCAACGCTATAAAATAGCTTACAGCTTTGAATATATTTCCATTTCAATTTAATGCACATCTTCTGCTGCGCTCCGTCGTAACTTAAAAGTGTCAATGCCATTTGTAGACTCCATGAAATTTATTTCAAACTAGCTTCTGCCAGCGGCTTCGTTCCCAATCATTTCGATATTTACATTATTGGACTTTTAGCAACGATCCGCAATTTTTTGATAATATAATATAGGCTAAAGCTCAATAAATACAACCAACACTGAAATAATATTTCAAATCGGACCAGCGATTTCCGATATTAGCGCATTCAAACAAAAAAAACAAACTCTTCAGCTTTAGAAATTTTTAGAATAGTATACAGTTTACTAAAAACAGTCATGTTTTTAACACTTTTTAATACTCTTGACTATTTACGCTCCATTTTGTAAGTACAGCTAAATGAAACGATAGTTTCATAAAAAATACATTACTTCACTAAAAATAATAGAACCTGCAATGAAGCATGATAATCAAAACAGCTGGACTAACAAGATGGAGCAAAATAACGCTAATAAAACGTTTTATAATATCATTTTTTGGCAGTGTCGAATGGTATTCTGTCCCTGCATCAAAGGTGTCATTAGTACTATCACCTGTCTTAGTTTTCGGGAGCAAACCCAAAAATCAGGAGAAAACAAGAGGAAATATCTACAGGAGATAGAAAAGGCTGAAGCTCACGATTGTACCGAAGGATGTAAGAATGCCATATAACGCTAATACTGAGATCATCAATACACAAAGAGAATATAACCGAGTAAAATCCTAAGAATAAAATGAAGTTATGAAGAAATACCATATAAAAGTTGTGTTTTTAAATTCTCAAAGTACATAATATTGCTTGTATTCTATTATATTGTACATTAGATCTACCATGGATTGAAAAAGTCGTGAAGTGATGTGTGCGTTTCGATGTCAGTCTATGAATTTTATAATAATCGAAGTTATTAGCTATACATTTTGTGTTGCGGGTAACTTTTTTTTTATAACGTAGCAAGCACTTTTGCATGAAGTCTTGTACAAACATATCTGACCAAAGCAGTTCTCATACATCTACGCCTCCGCTATCCCAAAATCTCACAAAATATACTAAGTATATTCTTGTATTTAAAATTGTAATTCCATGTGTCACGTGATTATTTTATGTCTTAAATAGCTTATGAATTGCTGTTTGAACAATTTGTAACAATACTACCTTGTTTTTTATTTATGTTTCCCCTTAGCATTTAAGATACTGACTCGATTTAAATTTATTAGGTTCTATTCGATAATAATACATAGAAGCGATAAAAAGCGGCGCACGATTAAGTACTCTAAACGTTTCATAAAAAATAATAAATTCTGAAAGAACTGAAAGTGATCTGTAAATCGGGTTTTGAAAATGAGATCCTTATAACAATTATATATAAATAAAACAAAATAATGTTCTGTAATTATTTTTTATTATGACTAGAGGTTTAAGTTACAAAACAATCAGTGTATCCAATACATTTACAAAATAAACGAAAAATTGTTGAATATACCTCATTTGATATGTATAAAATGAAAACCACAAATTCCAAACGTTACTTAACAATCCGATTTTACAATTATTTCGTTATTGACTTTTAAATTTACACAAATTTGGTTTTCGTTATTATTAGGCACACATATGTGGGATCTCTAACTATAAACTAATTACACTGTTCTAGTAGTCAATTGCAATCCGCTATAAATACAAGTTTTATATACAATTTATATAAAATTGTTATAACAAATATTTACTCGTATTATTATTGAGATCCTGGTTACGTTAATCTCATTTCGAGGATACCCTCATTTTATAACAATTTTCACAATATTCAAAGATCGATTTAAACTACTCAAAACAATTGAATCTTTTATTAAAAACGATTAAACATTTTATATTACGTTAGACAATTGTCCCAGTTATTCTTATGACATCTATTAAATTATGCTCTCTTCGCCAATAATGAAATTATACATTTTTTAACAATCAACAGCAATCATTAATGATATCTACTGTACTTTACATTGTTTAATTATTATGTTATTCAATTTTAGCGTCGCATAGGAAAATATATCTAAAGGAAATTATAATGACAATCATACCAAAAAGCATTAGGTTTGCAAATGCAGATTATGTAGACAAATATATCTACGATACATTTTATGGATATTATACTATAATTTACAACAATTTACATATAAATGCTTGATTAAAATTTAAACAAAAATAGAAATAAATAACCTAATTACATAATTCATATTTACAAGTGTCGACACAAGTCGAGCTTTTAATAAAATATCGAATATTATCATAAAACTACGTAAGCTTATAAAAATTGCACACTTCGCTTTGGTATACGTAAGTACATAACTACATATTTACAGAACCCCATCTAGAACGAATCGTTAAGTTTATTGCCTGAAGTTTCACAGTTTTAAATTAATTTACATACACTATGGGAGCGGTTCCTCTCATTAAAGTTATATACAAAATGAACTCAAATTTAGCCTCACAAATAGTACCCTTATCTTAAAAATAATCTATATATAATTTCAAATAGATTGTAATCATTTTAAACTTTCATATTTTTAAAAGGTCTTTTAATCTTTTCATTGAATCCGGATTACCGAACTGCATTTTCATAATCTGATATTTAACATTAGCACGAGAGATATCGTTTTTATAGTTCTTTTTACGATTAGACGAATCCTGTCATTTAAAAATTGTTTATCTGCGACATTTAAAGGTGCGTTGTTTAGTCGAACCAGTCCCATAAGTGACAGTAAAGTCCTTGCGCGGCGTTTGACTGCGCGCGCGATTGTTGACACTAGGAAGCGCGCGCGACTGCGAGCAACGGCGCCGGAGAGCGCGTCTCCTCGCGGCCGCGGGCCTCCTCTCAGAGCACCCGATCCGCAACCACGCCACCCGCCGCGTACTGGCAGGCTGACAGGGGCGCACTTCCGGCACGTGACACCGGAGATACCGTCCCGTAACCGCTGCTGAAACTCGAAGAATGCTGCTTCGCTTTTAAACGAAGCGACGCGATGGAAGACGACATTGCTGGACATGGCTCCGCGCGGTACATGCTGTAAGGATTTGGCGGAGCGGTGTAAGGGCAAGGCGCGACTCCACCTCCGACCCCCGCCGACCCGGCCACAGCCATCGAACCCCCGCCGACACCACCCATAGACGTCGCCGTATTGAAGCAGTTCACAGACCCTTGATGGTGGCTCGCCGGTACCACAGATCCTAACGGATTCACGGGCCAAGGAAAACTCTTTGTGCCTAATGGACTGGGGACTTTCGCCGCCCAATTGTTATACGGATATGAGGAGTACAAGGCGTCCGTATCCGGAAAAGGTTGCATAAGACCATTAAATTGCGTACTAAATCCATTCTTGAAATCCGCCGCCGCGGCAGCCGCTGCGTTCATTGCGTTACGTTCGCGTTTCCGCCATTTCGCTCTCCGGTTTTTAAACCAAACCTGAAACAAAAGAAAGTTTCGTTAGCTTTATATTCTGAAGTTTAAAGGCGAAAAGTTTAACTGGATATTTCTGGAGACGGGGTATGTTCCTCGGGTCCTTATTAACTTTACTCATTACAAAGTTGACATAGCTCCGGGGTATTCGAGCCACGTAGTAATAGCGGAGGCGACGGTCCACAGGGTCGCAGCCAACGACCCGTCTAATTGCGGCCGCGAAATGAAGATAAACGAGCGTCGCGATAGGACGGAACGTCATGACGATGCGACTTCCGGCCGCAACAAACGACCGGCTCCTAGGACACGCCGCGAAGCTTCGGGAGCGATGTTGTTATTTAGGAAAGCCGGTGTAGGCGGAGTGAGGCCGATAAGTCGCCGTGAGCACAGATAACGTCCTCGCTGATGTATGGCCACGTCCGTCAGTGAGCGATCGATCGCCGACGACACCTCCGCGATAAATTGCGCAATCCACGTAGCGACTGCAATAAATATTGCGCCGGCAGTGGTATTTGTCTCACTCAGTGTGGCGCGTTCACCCAGCCGAAACGGTAAATAATACCCTCTTTCCTCGGTTAAGTGAACATAAACGGTCGTTTCCACCCCATATACGAACGTTTATTTTTCGAAACATAAATTTCGCAAATTCACGTGGACTCGGTTTTCGGTAGGCAGGTAAACGTTTAATATCATTCCACTTAAAAACTTTGTTATTCTATTTCTATAAAGATGAGAGGATAATGTAAAAGGCTATAAATTTTCCATTCGCATTCGGTAACCGCGAATAAACGGGTGAAAATAGCTCCACAGAAAGGTTGGGGTGTTCAATAATGACAACAGAATGATATTTATTTAGGTGCACATATGTGGAAATAATTTCCATTATTTGAATAGCGGACAGCGCAGCGGGGTGTAGGAAGCCCGGCTCGGAGGGTCGCGATATTACGACGCGGGGCTAATCCTTTAAATATATTATTGCACGATGTCGCTCCCTACCTCCGTCAAGCGAAAGGAGGTACGCGATCATTTTTATTTAACCTTAATCAATACTAATCTTCCGTGTTTAATTATTCTCAAAAGAACTTTTATTTTATAATTAAACAATAGATTTAACTTCACTTTGTAAAAAAATAATAAAAGCAGTTCTAGTCTTAAATGAAAACTCTTAACTAATTCTTAATTAAAATATGGAGTAAGGAAGCAACAATATAATAAGCCACATGTATATAATGCAACTAGCTGCGGCCTGTGGTTCCGCTTACGTTGATGGTGATGAAAATAGTGATAATGATAAAATTAGAGAACCATTTCAGTTATCTGTCTGTGTAAATACCATTAAAATTGGTGCCGCCATGTTGGAGATTAGCCGCATCAAACGGACAAATATTTTGTGTTTCTACTAAAAGATACTGTTATTTCATATTATAAACACTCGTTTTAATCTATACTTAATATTATTAATCTGAAGATTTTGTCTGTCTGTTTGAACTCACTAATATCAGGAACCGCTGGTCTGATTTGAAAAATTCTTTCAGTGTTGGATAGTACATTTATCGAGGAAGGATATAGACTAAATTATATTAAAAAATAATTAGGGATCTTTGCTAAAAGTCCAATAACGTAACCCAAAGTATAAAAATCAAAAAGAACGCCACGCTAGTGTTTTGATGGAAATTCTTAGTAAACACCTAGGATATAATTCATGTATGATCTTTAAACTTGGTAACCACTTCAGTTGATGATATCTAGTAATTCGTAGCGAGGGTTGGGGTTGTTCTCGTGTTATCATGCGGGACGTGTATGGCAAGATTAATCGCGGCATCACAGCTGAAACCTTCATCGGCCCTGACAGCGCGTGTGTCTTACAATCTACGCTATTTTCACGATAAACGATGCTCTTTAAGTTGAATACAACCGTTTTGTTTTGTCCGCTGTTGTGGAAAGCAATATACACACATATATATATCTATACTATTATAAGGCTGAAGAGTTTGTTCGTTTGAACGCGCTGATCTCAAGAACAGTTGATCCCATTTGAAAAATTCTTTTGATTTTTGATTAATTGAAGGATATAAGATGAATTATATTTTCAAAAATGTTGGGTTCCTAAAAGTCCAATAATGTAACCCAAGGTGTAAAAATCGAAATGAACGCGAGTGAAATTGCTCGCAGAAGCTAGTGTATAATAATTGAGTAGTAACCGCGTGTCTGTATATTTATTGAATGTATCTAAAAATTATATGATGGAGAACTAGAAGTCGTTGACAAAATTTAGATGCATGTTGCAGAAATTACAGGAACAATCTAGTACGTTATAAGTATTTTCAGATATATTATGAAAGTATCAGAACTATCAGAGTTTCAGATATATTATATATATTATGGAAGTAGATTCTGCAGTCCACTTAGAGTCCAATCAACAAATAATAAGTATTCCTAACTTTGCTCTGAATATTTAAGAGACATGTTTTTTTATGATAATTTATTTATTTATAACACACGTAATTTATTTAATGAAACTCTGTCTAAATGTTTATTTTATATTTCGAATAGTCGGTCATGAATTCGAGTTGAGTATTTGATAATATTTCTATTTATCCTTCACAAAAATTATCTTACATATACAAGATAAAGTGATAAATTTTACAGCAAGTAATTTTTTTTAAACAATAATAATTGCAACCTAGCGAAGAGTCTTGACCAACATCTAAACAGTCTCTCACTAGATAGTTGGATCAAGGGACAGATGCAAAAGACAATACTCCTGGACACAGCACGTATTGTCAGAAGGTTTCTTTCTCTGCGGCCCTAACCATCGGTAGCTTAGACTAAGCTCCGATGCTGGTTGTTTGCCAGAATAGGTTTTTATACTATTTTTATTTTTGTATTTTACTTTTATGTCTATTTTATAAAAAACCGAGTTAAGAAAAGAAATATGTGAGAGATAAGAAATTGCAACCTCTCTTGTGGACATATAAGCTCTTAATAAATACAATATTACTTTCAATAATTATTTACAAATGACGAATATTATTGTCATATTTGACAATTTCTGAATTCACCCATGTATTAGAAATATAGAACTATCTATCACTAGCATCTAAATCTAACGTTTTCTTACCACCTTTACAATCTTGCCAATGTGAATTACTAATTTAATAAATAAATTGATATATGATTACCAATTAAACCTAGCAGCCAAGGAAAAATACGTAAGAGTTTAAATGCCTAAAAGAGTATGTTTTTAAATTCTCGAAAGCATACCTTAATATAATATCTGTGATCTAGTGATATCCTGAAGGCTATTACCGACAATCAAGACAAATTTATTAATAAGCGTTCAGTACTTAACAATTGTCAGATAAAATAATCTATTCATATAATTGTCCACTGTCTAATATAGGACCCGTTCGTTCCAATAATAAACCTATTTTACGGTCAGCGTGAGTAGGGTTGGTAAATTGCCTTAAATTTAAATTAAACTAGAATCACAGTTTTATTAGTATCATCAATCAAATGACGGTCTATCGGAATCGCCGCTTTTAGTTTAGGGTTAGGGATTATAGTTCATATTACAATAGCAATATAGACTCTAATGCAGTAATACGGTTTATTTGGGCACCATCCGAAAGTCAAATAAACAATTCGGCTCGTATAAATGGATATGAACTAGGATTTGACACGTGCGAAATGTAGGGTTGTCCCAATTTATCCAATTTTCGTTAACTCAGAATAAAATACTGTGGATTTTTAGGTAAGTCTAGGGATTTCAACTAGTCGTTGATGATATATTTTCTGTGAAAATTTTTCAAGAATGCATACTTTTCACATGGATATAGTTTCATTTGAATTACGGCGTCGGGTACGATTTGTTGATACAGCAATCGACACCCCTTATGATGGGAAGATTATCCGTAAATGCAGCCGGAAGAAAAAAGAATATTGAGATAATTCGAATTAAACATTAATGAAAATCTTTTTTGGCAATTATTTCTTAACGACATATTTATTATACATTTCACACGTTTCATTGCTGGTTTTTTTTCAGTATTTTTTATGAAATTATCATTTCATTTAGCTCTATAAACATGATGAAGCGTAAATAACTCTTAAAAAACGTTCTAAAAATGTGGCTTTTTTACAGTCAGGATCGAATTTTTTTCGGTCCCACCATCAAAGGTGTCATAACTACTATCACCCGTTTTCGTCTTCGGGAGTAGTCTTCAAACATCCTGTATTTTATTTTTCCTATGTGTACATACAGAGTATTTTTAAAATATCTAATACTCCTAAGAAAGAATTTTAACAACGCATAATCCACTCAAATAAATATGGAAGTGTATTTTGCAATATTAAATTAGAGTTTTTTTTCTAAATGGCTATGAAATTATATACTGTTTTTAAAACATAATCCGATTTTATAAAATTATTTTATATCTGTGAGTATAAGCCTCATCTGTCAAAATAACTTATAAACTGAAAATCTAATTTAAAATTGCACCTATACAAATATATTGAAAACACAGACACGCGACAGACAGGCTTACATCTAAATATCGTATTTGTAATATTAAAAGATTCCTTAATATACCAAACGGCTTATTGGGTTTCGACATAACATCGAAATGTCATAGCGAGCGTAAAATAATCTTTTCCTTAATAAATATGGATTAATAAGATTACAAGGAACACAACATGTTCGAAATTATTTCATTGAGTGAAATAAATACCTCTGTAAATCCTGGCAAGGCTCATACGATCAAAACACTCGACATTCGGTCTATCAAAACATAAGTAGGATATCGGTAAGAGATATACTAATACAACGTCGAACCTACGATTTAGATGGAAATTTTCTAAAAACAACTCTATTTTATTGGAAACATAGTGCAATTTTGTTTAAAGGAAATTTATTGGCAGTATTACTTGGTGTTACGTGAATTTGCAATCGTTGTTCCTCAATAATCTTGTTTCTGAATCAGATGGGATACTTTGTGAGATTATTGGCTATAGTTTACAATGTACACAGTTGTTTCCGACTGAGGATTTGATATAGTGACACTGATTTTCAATCATTTGAAATCCCACAGATCATGAAGGACGTATTTATTAGAACCGTATACTTCTTATCATGATTAACATATTGATATGTTACACATTTAGCACTTAAGATATAATTATATTGCAAATAATAATACACAAACGAAAAGCCGGTGTAAGGACTTCGAATAAGTACTAACAAGTAAGTTTTATACTATGCGAACTATTAAAACATGTTTAATACGTGGCAAATACTAACATACTCTATTACCCATAATAGGACTTCCATAAGGAGCTATCACCTTATTTACTTGTAGTTTTAGTATTCGGAAATACACACACTGGAATTGAAACGTGTATTTGTACCACGATTTTAAGCTCGAAAAATGCAGAGTTTTCCGAATAACAAACACGCTCATAAAAAATGTTTCAAGTACAATAATTTTAGCGTGAGCTTTAATGATAAAATGTAGCCTAAGTTACGCCTAATATAATATACTTATCTGCTTTGAATGTTCCATCAACATTGCCCCCGCAATTTCTAAGATTAGCTGGTACAGATAGACAAATAAAAATTAAAAATATTGTGTTTATAACTACTTTCAAAAGCCTTTAAAATAAGCTCTTATTTTGATTTAAAACACAATTCAATTTTATTCATATATACAAATGTATCTATAGGATTTTATTAACGTTTATTCACATATAGCGTGGTAAATAAAAGATAGCTTACAAAGCAGTTTTCTAAAGCTTTTGACGCCATTGATGACACCGTGGACTAAAGCTCCGTGCAGTTGGCTAAAACATCGTAAAAGGCTAAACTGTTTGCACGCATCGACGCGTTAAAAGCGTTGAAAAATGTACATAAGCGTTTCACGTAAAATAAATAATGCAACGTGCTCGCCCTGTCGTTGGTTACGTTACATGGTTTACGCCTTTTTTTGTACACAGCACTAAAGTGTTTCCCGTTAAGACTATAAATAGATTTGAATTATTATTCTAATCTTTTATTTTGATTCCTGTAGCTTTTTATAAATCGCAAAAACAGTGGTGTGATGGATCTAAAGTGTTTGTCTGTGTCCATCTATCTGTGGAATGAATTAAAATATGGATTTTGTTTCGGATTACGATTTCGACGGGTCTTTCAGTCGTGAAAAGTAATTTTATAAGAAGAACTTCCTTAGTTTTATTTCAATAACATAATCATATACAATTGCGAATGCAATGTCGTGGCAATATTATACCTAAATTAGCATAATACTCGAAATAAAAATAAATATGAACGGCAGCAAAACGTCACAACGTTAAAAATGACGTAATATGGATAAGGCCTTAAGGTTGGCAATGCGTCTTCTAGATCTACTGATCTTAGAGGTGTTCATGGGCGACAGGAATCGCTAAATATAAGTGAACTGTATGCTCGTTTGCCTTCCAACCGCATAAAAAAATCTCAGTTCATTTTTCTATCACCTAATAATATATATGATTTTTCTTGAGCTTTCTAGCGAGTTTTTTACGTGGAAACATTTGTAAAAGATATTCTTTTCCTTCCTAGAATCTATTCTTATGATTGCCCCAAAGATTATACAAGAATTAGCTGGATCGTTAATACTCTGTTCGTGTACTAGGAGCTTTTTGTAGCAAATGAAATGTGTCAAGAGTTGTTTCACGCACGATTGCCTTGACAGCCCCTCCCATTTGTGTTCAGAAAGCTTCCACACTTAATATGATAGATCATTATGATATAATAAACTCTGTCTTTATTTAAATAAATAAATAATATATATCTCTCAATAATACATTTTTGTCTGTTTATACTACAAAACTGCATAGCGCAATTTGATACGCATATATAATTGTATATTATATTTTTAAGGTTAATTTGTTTGATACATAATACGTTTTCTTTAACTTCAGTAAAATAAAACAATAATTTGCAAATAGATAAGGATTTTATTCGTTGCATTGCATTTAAGGCTTAGTGCTGTTTTATGAATTTGTAACATTCCAATTTAAAAATTTCATGTCCCACAACGTTTTTTATATACATAATTTCCCTTTCTATGTAGGTTTTATTCCTAGGAAACCAATTGGATGGATTAAAGAAGTCTCAACACTGTTTGATTGCTACTAATGTGAAATTTTCAGTAAAATAGATCACTAGTAGTTAAAAATAGTATACAGTTTCATTCCGATACGATATTCAAAAACGTTCAAAATTTTGTACACTGTACGGTTTTTTTAGTTACAAAACCAAGCGTTTGATTTCTTTAAAATGTGTAAGCAATAAGCAATTCTCGATCGATTTCAGCTGCAACAACAAGGTGATGATGAAAATATTGAAATCAAAATTATAAACGGAAACATGTAACGAATAAAGTTTTTACGTATGACAGAAGCAATTTGCAAACGAGTGCGGCTAACAAAACATCGAGCTTAAGATATCATAATTTAAGAGTCAATAGGCAGGCAATGACCCTAATGAGTGGGTTACAAAAATAATGTTCGACGATTTATCGGTGCGCGCGCGCACAGATTTATTTGACGCGAAGTGTTGCGCGGACGAACGGCCGCTAATCCCTTATGTAGGGTTAGGACTGCCTTACTTTCTTGATTTTAAAAAAATTCTAATTTCTTGCTATTTTCTATAAGAAAAGTCTAACGTAATCTGATGTTTATCTATATAGATCATCTTTTTTATAATAAATCAGTAGAAGCCGCGTTTCTGTGCATTCAATGAATGTATCTTACAATAATGAAATAGGCAACTAGATTGATAAAATCGATATGAACACGAGTGAAACAGCGGGCCAAAGCCAACAAAATAAACTTTATTTTTCACCAAATATGGGTCTTTTAAGGACTGTTATATTAGACATTATTAACACACTTTCAATCTAATTTCAAATCTTGCTATAATATACTTCCTTCTTTACTTAACACTTCATTCAAAAGTGACAACCCTACGATCAATTGTAGAGAAAATAATTTAATGAAGACGTACACCGTTTCGAAGCAGACTCTCAACACACAGACGTAGTTACCGACTACGTCGAGTATGAAATGAATATCTAACACTTAAAATTCTTGCACTGTGCTCGCTTGGAAAATATCAATTTACAAATAACTCAATCAGATTGCGGTAAAGGGATATCATGTTACTAATGCAATTGAATGCTAAAATTGATTATCTTTAGATTTCCCGATGATTTTACACATAGTCATAACTCAGGAATAGGTAACTATGGACAATTTAAAAAAATCGAAATATTTACGAATTTTGCTTTAGTAGTTGATAAGTCGAATGATAATTGATCGATGAACAAAAAATTCTAAACGAACTTTAAAGTATTCATTTATAGGGTACCGTTTGCTATACCAGCTTTTTTAATTACTCATAATATATCAAATTAGCAATTAAAGACACGATCATTAGTAAAATTAATACAGAATCCCTGTCAGCCATCGTATCCCGTCACACGCCAATCAAAAGTATCGATTATTATCGACTAAACTGAACAGTCGACTAATTCGATTACTTTGAGCACATCGCTATTTCATTCTAATTTTAAAAATAATATCCATCTGAAGAATGTGGCTAATCGAATTTTACTGATACTAATTAATTATCGATTAGATGAAGGCTGACACAGATCATAAAATATATTCTTGATAAATCGTAAAAATATTTTCTTCGTAGATAAAATTTAAATAAGAAATTACTACACTTTGAAAAAGAAAAACGTTTTTTGGACTTAATTTCATTTTTCCTTTATAGTTTTACGATTACTTATTGACAAATTTTGTAAATAAATTTAGTAAGTTAATAAAAATTAAGTTTCACTTTAAATCTGGTGATGAATGTTATTTCTTTAAAAATATCCAGTTTGTGTTACGAAATTAAGTCGAGACGTCTAAGTGATTATGTAAAACATTAATTCTTTACATCCCAAAGCAACCGTGAGGTATCCGACATATTTGGGACACTGTAAATAATACGAGTTGAGTAAAACCGCAGAATCTCTAACAGGCCTTCGGAAACTATTGACAGTGTGTGGATGCGATCACATTTAAGCCGGGGATTATGAAAAGACCAAAATAGACGCTTAAAATCCTCATGGATTAAGGGATTTCGTGTTCCGTTCGACGACGAGATACAAAAATATCGAAGGAGCGCCGGATGCACCGATTAGTCTAAACATCCAGCTCGTTAATACTGTACACCTCAGTGATTGTCACGTTAGCTATAAAAAAAGGAATTTATGACCTTTCACAATATGTCTTATCGACAAATGTGAACTGACAAAATTTATTGATAGCAAATATACGAGATCAAAAAGTAGTGAGAATGATATATAATGACTATTGTTAACTTAATAATTTATTATTCTACATAGCTTCTAAGTCTCTGTACACTCCGAATTCACTATAACTTATTATTATTATTTTCTCTCATATATTTAAATTCTTAATTAGGTTTTTTATATAAAAGTAAAATACAGAAACTTAAATAAATTATTATACCTATATTGTGTGTATTACATATTATTACTTCTCACCACTCTTTGATCCCTCCTTATATATATACTAGCTGACCCCGCAAACGTCGTTTTGCCACATAATAATAGGGGTTGACTGTAGAGGGGTGAAAA
>JAOSYY010000004.1:1794726-1812468 GCA_025727935.1 Hebomoia glaucippe
AAGGTTCGGTCGAGCCGTTTCGGAGGAGTTCAAGTTCGAACACCGTGACACGAGAATTTTATATATTAGATTAAAAAGCTATGTTATAAAATTCTCTTCGATTTATTATCTATGATTTAGCAAATCCCATGTCGTATCTAGTTACATTCTTTACCAAGGTAACCTATCAGATGTTCGTTTAGTGATAATCGTAGTACATTATAAAAAGCGTGCCAAAATGTTTTTTACCATTACACTTTTGTTAATCGTTTTATTTTAATCTGTATATCTATTTAAATATCTGAAATGCACAATAATAGAAGCTTAAGAAAGTCTATTTATGTTTGTATATCGTTATTTTCACTTGACAGCTGTCAACTTTCAGATTACCCATGCGCGCTCATACTGGTAATTATTTGAAACGTTTAGATATGTAAGTAATATGTACTAAATATAACTTAACCTTGTATCTTATGAATTATAAATAAAATATTTCTTTGTAGATTTGTTATTATAGCTATTTATATTGTTTTCCTATAACTAATAGATTATCTCAGGCGAAATTAGATCCTTAATTTGTACCAGTGCTACCCAAAGTGGTCCAAGTGGTCCGGCTCTGTGTTTGGGAACTTCTGATCTAGGTATAGTAATACATAAAATTTAACGCACATGTACTTTTCTTTAAATGCATACAAAAAGGTTTTCAATGACGTTAAGTATTTATCACGGAAACAGTATTAGACTTATAATTTTCTTATAAGCAAGGTCGGAACAACTGACTGTATAGTACAGTGGCTATATTACATTTGAATTGTACTGGCAATAGTTTGAAAAACTGTACGTTTCGTACAAAAGAATTAAGTCGTTCAGATTAAAATTAAAATAGGTTTTTATGTCAGATTATATTTAGATTTATATTATATATTGTTGACGTACACCAAAGTAAATAAATGAAATATGCATGGCACAAACACACGCTCGATCATATGTAAATTCCTTAAAATATAAACCCCGAGCTGACGTAAAAAAACTTAAGAAAGTTTTGATTAAAAATTCATATAATCCTTACCCTAACTCTCGCTTCCGTAAGGTTCGTCCACATAGCGATTTCCTCCCGCGTGGACATGTCTGGGTAACGATTCCTCGCAAACGTCGCTTCCAGTTCTTGAAGCTGTTGACTTGTGAAGTGAGTCCGTTGTCTTCGTTGGCGCTTGTTCTTTTTGTCCCCTTTGTCATCTAGGGGTTCATCAGGACCCACCCCTGGGGTTGTGGATTCAGTTTTTATTGTAGGCTCCGTCATCGATCGATCTGAATGAAAAATATTATTATTAATATATAATATGTCAGGAATTAAATTTCAATTCATGCACGATAGTTATTTATCTTGCTTATTATTTTAATTTAATTTGATTATGTTAGCTTTCAAAATCGGCCTATTAGTCTAAGAGACAGACACGTTAAACTTATAAAATCCCTCTTCATTCGTCGCATTAAAAACTAACTATAATAAATAATTATTTATAATTACAAAGAATTGAGATTTATATTATCACTACTAAATAAATTATTGTTCTTAATTACATGTATGTTTTTAAACAAACTTTATTTATAAGACCAAAGAAGAACATATTCATATGACTTAAATAATTCATTAATGCAGAATGTCTAGAGTATCTCAGTTCGTTTGCAACCATCTTCCGAAAATTTGTTTGGATATAAAATGTTCTACATTCCGTTTTCTATATTAAATACGGAAAATGTTTTGGTTTTTTTAAATTATATAACCACGAAATTAACCTAAATAATTCAATCACAAATAATAGCGTATAAAACGACGATAAAAAGTAGTGAATCATGAGTATTGGTAGCTTGGTATATCTACCACTAATACCAGGATTACTGCGCAGACGCAACGGATTCGTTTACGACACAGCTGTAAATCCGTTTTTCTCAATGATCAACGTCACAAAATAAAATAATTTATGTTCGTGGTAATAATTTTTAATTTGTGTTACTATAAATAACGGTTTAAGTGATATTTGTTTGACAAATGACCGCTTATAAAACTATCTATTGTAATTTCTATGTGATTAGTGTTACAGTAGTTTTTTCGCGTATTTGTGATATTCCTCAATTGAAATCAATGTAGCCCGTAAAGATTTTTATAAAAATCAGAAGTTATTCTTTCCAATGACATCTTTTTATGTTTAATTCACACTTAAATTTACCTAACACCTTACCTGAATTTTGAAAAACCTGATATAAACCAATTTCCAAAGAGTCCATTAATTTTTAAGATTGCGTAAGTTGATTATACAAAAATAAATTCAACTGACTTCAATTCTAACCGGAAATGACTACTATTATATACATTGTGTCTATAGGCAGAGCTATCTTTAACCCATTTGAGGCCCTAAATATTTTTGGTCCGTGGGGCCCCTGTAACGTTATGTATGAATTAGAAACGTCTGAACCTTTTAAATATAAGGTTAATATTAGTATTATTACAATAATGCAATATTTATTGCCTATTTTCGTCAGTAACTAACGTTTTATTTTCTAAATTAATATATTCATTACGATAATAGAATGGTGGTCTAGTAGGAGCTATAGGGCTCCCAATAATCGCGGGGCTCCAAGTAATTCAACAGAGAGGGCCTGCCTAAATGTAGAGGGGACAGTGGGCAGTGATAGGATGTTATTACCTCAATATGTTACTGATAACACAACAATGGCAATCAAGCCCGTATATTGGGTTTAGACAGTAGCGTTGTGTCAATGTATAGGTATATAGATTGCATGTTATATATTATCGTTTTGCATTTTGAAATAAGAATTATACATAAGGTAAGTAATATTTAAAAACTTTCAGGTTATATGCTTTAAAAATCTAAGAATAATGAAAAATATTTGCTTAATGTTTTTTTTTTATTAATTGTTGAAAAATAATAAATAGATAAACTTAGTATCTATTCGAATTGGAGTATACATTTAGAGGTTTTATTTTTAATTCGCGAAACTAAAAGAAAGTTACGCATTCTTAACCTTTTATTGCTATATAAGAGATAACTTACGATTCTGATAAAAATTAATTGAGAATTCCATATCCAAAAGCTTCATTCATATTTTACGATAGTTAACACAACGACATTACAATATTTGGTACACACAACTGTTGTTTTTCTAAATTATTACTCGTTTCACGAATATATACTATATGTAAATTGTCTATAAGACATATGTAAGGCACATATCTGGAAATACCCACCGGAAAAACGAATCACCGAATCGTATCGAACAACAATAATAATTAATGATTTCAAAAGTAATTTACGCGTTTAATCGGATTATCATGGGCAATTTTATTACAGCCGTTTATCTTGATTGATGATTAACTTTGTAACAAATTAACAATTGTTTTATCAATTTTTTTTACATTCCGACACAACTTCCCTTCAACATTTGTTATCTTTTTAAAAGACACTTTTTGTCGCTTACTTTTTGTGTATTCATTTTCCCGTAAGAAATGACATAAATACATAAAGAATTACAATATTCTAAGTCTATAGCTGCCATAATATAATGAACGCGAGAACTGTGTTTGATGGAGTCTTATCGCTTCTTATATCATATATCTCATTAGTTAGCATAGCCAATAATCGCTATGCTAGTTTTGCAACCACGATTCTGTGACTCTATGGACGGTGGAAATGACACAAAGCTGGGGAGGTTTTAGTGGGTATTTCCTCTCAGTACACTGAGAGCTTATGTCGCTCGTCATCAGAGTAACTATTTAAAAGCGATGCGTAATGCACTTTCCTCTCGTCAAAAAAAGCATATACGTACTACTGACTGCCGAGAAAATATCTATTTTTTAAATTAGTTTAAGAAAGATTTATGAGTTTTAGCTTCCACATTTCTACACTCAAACTTTACCACATGGCAATTCTCACACACCCAAAATAGGCATTTTAAGCTTTCCTTTTAAATATGTATAGAAATAAGTAGAAAGTAAAGTACTGTTGATTATAACACGATGACTTTGGTTTTTTGTTAAGATTATTTAATTTAAATGCTATTATAAATAATCGCTTTATACCTATCTTATATCGCGATTATAGTTTTATGATTGAAAAAGGGGATTTTTAACACGCGTTCATTGGATTCACTTATAACTATGACAATGCAATCAAGACTCAGAATTTAATTATTTGCTATCAACTCAATGTCTGATTAAAATAAAACTTTCTATCTATGCTAGGATGACACTACATTAATTCGATTTTATAAAACTTGTCTGGTGACGGAGCCGTGTAAAAACGTGTGTTAGTAATGTATAGTTTAATACTTATTGATAGATTTTTATATACGGACCCCGGAATGGAGATTTTATGGGGACTAAAACTAAAAGTTAATAGCGAATGTTCTAAAGTGTTTTTTCCGCATGACAAAATTAATAATAAGTTTTACAATTACGATTAAAAATTGATGTTTATTTGTAGCCTATAAGAAATCACGTACTTATATACCAAGTAATTATGAACATTTGACGCGAAAATGCACTCATTTGGACTACTGTTGTCTAGATTTAGGCCCAGGAGAACCACGCTTAAGACAGCATATTTTTGATACTGATAAAATTTGAAATCGATCGTATTTATCAACTGTAAGATTGACACATCTTCTCTGGATGTTACAATCTTATTTTAATATTTATAATAATCCATATTGCAAGAACTCAATTCATATTTAAAAAATGTGTACTACAAAAGTCGCTAGATATTATATAGTATTTATATCTATCCAGGGGCCCCAACGAACTCAAATCCGTC
The DNA here is from genome assembly GCA_025727935.1 of Hebomoia glaucippe. Taxonomy (NCBI): domain Eukaryota; kingdom Metazoa; phylum Arthropoda; class Insecta; order Lepidoptera; family Pieridae; genus Hebomoia; species Hebomoia glaucippe. The sequence continues at coordinate 1,799,538 of JAOSYY010000004.1, forward strand.
ACTGGTTCGGAGCCAGGCCTCATCGCTAGTGCGTTACGTATTTTAAACGAACAATCAATCAAGGTTATAAACGTATTGAACAAGTAGGATTAATATTTCAGCTCGGGTAGGGCTACCACAGGCGCGAATGATTACGATAGCTGATACATCGATACAGCTGATAAGGGTTATCACCGATACGCTTTGAGCGCCCGCCGACCCATCCATCATTCGGAACAACCTTTGCGTTCGGCCGACATGACACAAGCGAAGGTAAATAGCGCAGTTAACATGTGTTACCAATATACAAACCACTTAGGATAACAAGCCGTTTTGATAACAACGTCTCTTTAACACTTATGTAATATTTTTTGATTACTTGTTTCTATTCTATTATAACACAAAGTAAACGTTATTAAGCAGAGAAATAAATTCGTCTTTATTGTCTGTCTGTCTGTTTATTACTCCGAAATTGCAGGAATTCTATAGTATGTCTGTGTATATGACATCGCTGACCCTAGTAACTATTTGGTTAACGTATCATTGACGATAAAGGTTAATATGGTCCCCCCAAAGATGTTAACGCCATTAACGAAAACGAAGTTCCTCAATTCAGCGAATATAATATTTGGTACTAATAATTTGTTGAATTTGAATACGTACACTTAATTCCTAGGCTGTAAAGTTTAGAGGAAAGACAAAGAAACCTTGTGGTTTCTTTGTATATCGGTGATCGCATTAGTCCATCATGATAAGCTTCCGAACGTCTTTCAGTACATTTTATAATCGTTTTTATCGATCATTTCATTTGATAAGAATAAGAAGCATAATGTAATTGGGAAAATCTCTTAAATGTATAAAAATAAGTTTTTTGCTATTGACAAGTCTGTTTCTCCGATTACTGGTTATTTTAAAATGGATTTCGCTGTTCCTTAGACACTTAAAACGCAATGTTTGAATACATATCCTTAATAAATTTTGTTTAAGATACATTAATACTTTTGTAATTAAATCGATATTTACTTCGTTATCAAATACGCTAGCATTTGTAACAATGAGAGCTAAGTTTAGTTTGAACAAAAAATCTTTCAAGCTCTATTGACAAATAATTCTCGCGTCTAATTACCAAAAGTAACAACACGTAAGTTTACAAATAATAATAAAACTATCATACATATATAATATATAATACGAGCGACCAACTTCGACGATTGTACAAAGGTTTTGCTATAAACGAATGAATGATATTATGAATATGTGAAGTGTGAGGCGCCAAGTTGCTAGTGAACTGTTTGTGAAGGTCTTAGAGAACGTATTTGCTAATAGATTTCAGCGCTTTGCTCAGTTTTAATTTTGTCACAGTGTGGTCGTTGACACACGAAGCTATTATAAAAATAAATGGCATACAAATATATCCGTACTGCGCGATAATGGTCCAAATTATATTTAAATACCAGGTTTTAATCTTCGCTCGCGTTAATCTTGACTTTATTATCCAATTCTGAGATAGTTTGAAATAAACAACATATCTACAAAGTAGACGCGAAGTGGACCGCGAAATAAATAGTTTTATACAAGCTTTACACTTCTCTTAGTTTTTAAGTTTCCCTAATCCCATGTAACTCAATATCAATATCAATTACAAATCAGTTCATCGGCTTAGGCGTAATAAATAAACTAACTACATTTTACACTTATAATGAGTTAGTTAAAAATTAACTGCTAAGTTAAGAAGTCACCCTCAATTTAACAGACACATTTCTGTGTCTAAGTCGCGTCTTACACGGGCCATGAAATTTCTCATTTAAGGCATAATAATGACTTGAAGTTACTTTAAAAAAGGATTACTTACTGTCGTCTGTATGTTTTCTATCCCTCCGTGGCCGTGGCGGTGCGTATAGAGAAGTCTGGTCAACCCCAGAGCCACCAGATGTTAAAGAAGAATGCCCACTGTCCCGAAATTCGCCTGTTTCTGCCCATACTGAAACAAAAGTACACCGTTTAGCCGAAACTCAATATAAATGACATTCTATTAGGAATAAAGCATATAACGAGATAAATGCCGCTTTAATTCCAACTATTGCTTACAGTATAAAATGTGTTAAAATATCCATAATCATGTCAGAATAACGTATTCGTTGACTGAAGGTGACGCCCCGTCGTTTAAGGGATAATTAAGTGTCCCTGAACACTTGTTAACAAATTAGTCGCAAGAGACAACATAGTGTGCGCTCACCCTTATTTATACCTAATCTTGTATGTAATTGCTAGTTTAAAGGTTCACTGTTTTATAAAGGTAAGGAAACATTTTGATACGAAAATATTTCAGTTTTCCTTATTCTGTTTGTAAGATGTAAGAAGGAGAAGGTTTATTACGCTCAGTATCTATTTATTAATATTTCCTATAAGTACTTCATTTCATCAACGTTATAGTTTTCACCCTTCTATTTCAAATAAAAAATATAAATTTAAAAAGGTATTTGATGTTCGCATAGAAATTTTTAAATTCCAATAAATTATTTTTTTTTAATTAATTCACAAATATAACAATGTGTTTATATGTATGTACATAAAATATAGACTAAAAAAATCATCTATAAAACCTGTATATCTATGTATTTAATAATAACTATTAGATATTATATAAAGGGAAAAAGATTGTCATCTATTATTTATTAAGGTAATATAGTTTTATATCAAAATAAAAATACTACACTTCTTCACTCTATAATAAATCTCAAAAATCGAAATTCGAAATCAACCATTACTCCGATATTTCAAGCTTTTAGCATGACTTGAGTACACTAAAAACGGAATTCATTCCCGACACTTAATTAAATTACATCCTTATAACTGCGAATTATGTCAACACTGCTTCAGACCGACTTTTTATTTGAATATATCGTTTTTTTAATGTCTGCATTGTCAGACGTGATCCCGTTGTTTTATGAAAAGTCACGAACTGACAATTGATGTTAACTTTGAATGTTGGTGATTGCAATAAAAAACGAAGCTTATTGTATCTCTTTAAATAAGTGAGTATTTTGAACTTTTGTTATATAGTCATGTTTGTAGGCTTCAGAATATTAAAGTAGCTAAAGTGAATTAATTCGGTACCTGTTTTAAATCATTACTGAAATCGCAACCAATGCTTGAGCTTTGCTGAATTGTCAAAGCTTTACATAAAAAAATGGTTCGACACGTCTATAAAATACGTTCGAACAATACAGGCCATAAAGTTTATATGGGTTTACTCTATATTATATACTGGATGTGCCCACGATTTCGTCTGCCTCAAATAGTTATATTTTTATTATTCATACTATTGGAAATCACAGAGTAACTAGATTACTTAATTTGTATTAACCTCGTTTTCGTTTCGAAAGGGTTTTTATATTATCTACTATGTAAGGCGTTTAGCTAACATACGTTTTAGTTTCAGAATGAAGGTATATTAAATGTTCATTCTCAAAATTAAATAATTGCTAAAGTATAATTTCATACGGCTCTTTTAATAGCCATAAAATTAAACAATTGAATAGAAACTGCATCAATATAATAATAAAATGAGGGGTTACAATATGTAGAGCAAATAATGCTCATTGACGAAGGATACCATTTAATATCACAAAATAATAATTATTATACAAAGATAATGAAGTTACATTATCTTCGCGTACTAATTTTTGCGTTTGGTGGATTTTGTCAAGCCTGTTGCTTGATTCACACCAATTTTGGCATAATATTTGTTTTACACGTTTTTATTAGCTTTCACTAAGGCGTTGTCATTATATTTGGAAGTTGTAGACGAACGTATGATAGAATATGAGTAATCATATAGAAGGTACGTCTCAATTACAATATACATATTTGGAACACGTCACGAGCCGCGTCTAACAGTACGGGATTCAGTCTATGAATTTCCGAATGATCTAAATTGAAATAAATAGGTGGTATAAAAAACTTAATAATTCTAGTGTTTTTTTTCAGCAGCTCCTCCTCGCTCGTATTGTTCAATTATTTTTATTATATATGTCTTTGGGCTATCTTAAAGTGGGGTTGATAATAGCTTAGTTCCTCGGTTCCGGGCCTCACGTCGTTGGATATCGTAGGTTAGTAGCCACTAAAAAAAATTCTAGTGATTGAGGTATCCCTTATGTGAGTGTCAGCTCTATAGAAGACTGTCAAAAAATAGTGTTTTATAACTCTGATGACGTAGCCGACATCTATAATAACTTTTAATTAAACTACCTAAATTTTATTTGCATCTTCACGGATCCTTTAACCGGCTTATCGAAAATTACTAGTCGTAATACGTGATGTTATCAAGATACAGCGAAAACAAACGTCGGGTCCTACAAACGTATGCTACAAATGATACACTCGTTCAAATAAATTTAATGTTTGCTGCTTTGATAACAAGTGATAAGCGCGCATTGTTTTATTGGGGCTGTAAAGCGACTCTCTATACGGAATGAGACAGTCGCGAATAAACGTGAATTCAAATATTCTTTAAATGATGCGGTGGTAATACATAAATACTATATTTAACGACATATAAGGTTATTACAGAAACATCTATTTTCAATTTTGTTATATATACCTAAAAGTAATTAGTTTAATACATATCGAGAATAAATCAAGTATTTACATATATTACTTTATCTTAAATAATCTGTATTCATCAATGTCTGTAAATAATGGAACGAAAACAATTAGAACCTCCTTTTAAGAACGCCGAATTTAAGCGCCAAAAAAGATCGTTCAATATTTACCTTAACCTTAAAAAGGACAGTAAATCGTATAACTAAATATCGCTTTACAATTACTGCCTCTTACGATTATCTTAAAACCGAAAATCCAAAGTAATGCCACATAAGCTTCATTAATACTCACGATAAATACAATTTCAAGTTTTAGATTAACATTCACAGTAGCGAATTGATCTTAACGTTGTAAATTGTTAATTTTTTAAAAGATAAACTGTTTTTATTTAAGCTGCACACAAAACACTAATCTTTAGGCAATTAAATATGTTAGCAACTGTTTTATGATAACTTTTTAATATGTTTTAAGAAGATATTAGCTTAAGAAGCCATACACAATTCGTCTAGAATAGAATTTCCGTGACAAAACAATTTAAAAATTGTTAATTCAAACAAGACATCATCATTTTGATTTTAAGAATGAGACGTATCAGTAATGTATTTTTTACTACCGCAGTTAAAAAAATATATAGATACATAAAAAATTTAAAGCTAACTTTATTTATTCATATAAAGACTAAATTTATATATAGGAATATGAATAATTTACATTAAATGTAACATTATGAAATGTATTCTGTTCGTTATCTGTACAAATTTGAAGCAGCGAAATAATAAATATTATTTTTGAAAGTCATTTTCTCTGCGATTGTACATAATTGTCTGGCCACAATGCGATGTGTGCTTCATAATCATAACTTTTATGAGCCCATTAACGTGTTTTATTTCGAAAATAATTGTAATAACCTTAAAATGATATGTATAATAATTAGTATTAATATTGTTTTAATGATAATTTGTTAAATGGGTGTAAGGCTTACCCAAGTCTTAGGACATTTAAAGTGGCTTTACCCTTTTTATTTTTTATTTTACTTTACTTAAATCATGATTAAATCGCTTTATGGAAAAACATGACAAACCCAGAGGAATAAATTTTTATTAAATTTGAAATTGATAACTTTTCTATAGAACAACTCAGATATCAATTATAGGACTTTCAGATAGTACGTAATTTACTGGTCATTAGTTCAATGATGCAATTTGAACTTATAGTGCTTTTATATCGAGCTTTCGAACATGTTAATTCTATCAATAATCTGATTATATAGTTTTTACGATGCATTAAGTTATTTGCCATAACCATACTATATTCTGAAGTGTAAAATTTTGAAGTGTACCTTAACAAGTATATTTTACGAAGAGTATAAACAGAAATTGTTGTATTTGCTTTAAAGACAGACGCGCGCAAGCAAATACAGATAACTTAAGTAATTTATGACTTCGAGTCACGACCCTGACACCTAAAATATTTAACCACGTAGGCAGTTTGTAATACAACTTAATATTCCTTCAATTCTTTCAAAAATAATATGTGTATTTAAAAAAAAACTAACATGCCCTATAAAAATCAAATTATAATGGGTAATAATTTGATTATTTCTTAGGTAAAAGTGCAACTAACAAAATCATTTTTATACCTACTACATTCTATTATTACGAATCCAAGGAGGAATCAAGTTGGTATTTTCTTACTAGTATTATTCTTGTTTTATTTGTCGAACTTTAAGGGGAAAATCATTTGGTAATGTTAGAACACGTTTACTGTCTGATTATAAAAGATTTTAAATCATTTGTATTGCAAATATTTTGTATGAATAGGTAAATTTATATCTTCCTCAAGTATCTCAGCTGATTTTATTAAATTTAAAATATAGATAATATCTATTTCAGTCTCCCGCTTACGATACTTAATATTAAAAAAAAAACAGTACATGTCAACACATCTGAAATAATAGTGGGTAAATTTAAAGTAATTTTATTTTTTAAAAGGTTAAAGATTACACATTTCTGTGTCTCTTTCACGGATTATATTATTCCCTAGACAAGACTTCGCATTGCAAATATTTTTATTTCAAAATTTTAATACACGAATGCGGACGCAATCGCGTGATTTTACTAGATATAAATAAACAAACTATTATCATTTTAATGAGCACCATGCACCTCTTGATTGATTACTCTCAAAAACCCGTTCAAATGTACTTCTAACTGATTATCATACGACAATGAAGATATTCATAAATAACCAACATGAACAAAGGAGGAAGCCGCACTTTATCAATCCGAGCAGCACTTGTCAGATAGATATTAAATAGTTCTTCAGCACCTAAGTATCTCCATTTATATGATTGTCACAATGGCTAGACAATATTAATGTACGGGATATAAATATAACAGTACACGTGAATTATAAACGGTCATTAGTTAACAATGAAACAAGCTTCGGAATAAAACTTAGTCTGAAATATAGATGATTTTTTTTTTAATTAACACAAGTCGCTTATAGTATCGTCATAGTTTTCTGTCTTATGGTACATACGAGAATTTGCAAACGTGCTCAAGTATGTAGCTTCTTTTAAGACTTAACATTACATTAGCAATCTCTTGTTTCTCGTTTATTTTAAATACACACATATAATCACGCCCGTAGGATTAGGCATAGACTGAGGCTGCTACGATCCTAACAAACTCCCAATACTTTTTTCCTACACGCTCGTCGATTTAACACAATCTTGACTTTTCTGAGGACATCCTCGATTTGGACTCGGCACGCCCGTTTAGGTCGACCACCTCTGACTTTAACTTTCACACACATTTTATAAATGCGTAAATTCCGATTCTAATTTCGCCAAGTAAATTAAAAAGGGCATTCGTTAGACAACAACGGCATTATATCAGAATCAATCCTTCATTCATTAAGTAACATTATCTAGATGGAAAACATAACATACTTAAGAGGTGCACTTGTTAGATAATCAAAATACAACAGTGTTAATCCATTATAACTGGACCACCGAGGTAAAATCTCTGCTTAACGATATAATCCTGATGGCAAGGAAGCTGAGACGAGTAGTTGTTTCCGTTCGGGTGTGTTTACCAGAACTTAAATTTCATGATTCACCTACCACAGACTGACCAACGGAACTGATAAGGAGATATGTCGTTTGTTTTTATAAGGCTTATGAATCACAATTCATAAGCTATATTCTTGCGTAGAATTCAGGATCGTGTATTTAAATTAAAATCATTAGTTTTAAGACTCAGGTGGACGAGAAGTTTTTAATGGAAGCGAAGACGCGGTAAAAATTAGTACGTACATATATGATACTTTAGGTAGCTCATACTTAATAATTAATGTCTGATGGCCCGTAAGGTAGTTTCGTCAGGTTAGTTTCTTAATTGTCAATCAGTAAAATTCTATATGCATTTCATATTCCAATTAAGTCAGATATAGGCTATTTAATATGTTAAAACTGACGCAAGTGAATCCGCGAGGCACTGCTAACTATTTACTGTAAAAGCTAAGTTCGATTCACATTCACGCGGCCACCGTTCTTGTCGATTCCTAAACATATACACTACTTCCAGACGTATGTTTTTTTAATCGAACACTAATCTAAAATGGTTATTTTTACTTTAGAGAATAAAAATATCCTGTTAATTATCGCATCAATATTTTTGATTTATTGTGTAACTTTTGATATTTGACCAAAAACATATGTTTTAACCCGGCTATAACTTTTAAGTTTTTTTTGAGGTGATCTAATTAATTATTAGTCGTATATAATTAAGGAAACATTTAATTTTAAACGACTTACCGTAACGTAAAAATATAATTCACATAATAAAATTTACATTCGACAAATAATCTACAACACTGATAACAGTTCTACAGACAAAATGAATTAATTTTAAATTAATCTGTAAGAGCGACAGCACTGTTTGGTAAGACGCGACAATAGGTAAATATAATTTCGATGAATTTTATCAATACAATAAAACTGACGTCCCTGAAAATAATGAGGTGGCCGATAGTGCATTGTATGGTCGAATCGTAAAAATCGAAACGAAGCAATAACACTTACAAGATAACGATATCAAATGCTACTGCCGTTATCGATAGGCAAGTCTAAAAATTACAGCACCTGTGCTCCCGCCATATCTACGACCAATCGCAACACAAGGCGAATTATCGTCAAATTAATGGCGTGTAAGTTATAAATGGCTGATGGATTAGGGTCGATCCATTTTATTCCTATTTTACCTACCGTAAAGAAGCTTCATTGAAAACGTAACACAAATTCACGGGTCCATTCGCTAATTTCCCCTAGCGTTGTCCTTTTCCCACGAACTCTATTAATATAGACCTCTCTTTTTAGACGGCCCTATGCGATTCATCATTTTTCGCCTTAATAGTTTTCCATTCATAGGAAATACATTCAAAAATTATAAGAGAATTTTACATAGCCTTTTCTTTAACTAAATATCGAAGTTCCGATCAGACAATAAGCAATACTTGTAGAACATTGTAAGGATATAATAAGATTTTATAGACAACGGTTTTGTATCGCAGAAAAGTATATAGATATCGTTTCGGAGTGTCCTGGACATGGCCAATTAGTATTCCAAATAGTCGTCAACATATCGTACACATAAATGTAGAGAGTGGACGGTTCGGGAGGCACGAACGTCGCATTATTTCTGCGATGCGAACTCAGCTATTCGTAATTTGAATCTTAGCGCGTTTGCAATAAGTGCCAAAGTCACCCGCAAGAATAGTCGAAGTTGCCACCAGACGATGTTTCTATTTCAACCGGGCAATAACAGTCTTACTACGCTAGCTAGTAGGTTCAAAACGATGAGGTCGTGAAAAGAGCCGTGGAGTGCGGGACTTTGAGGCTTACGGTAATTGTAATAAAGCGGAGTGCAGCAGTTATGGGACGTGAGAGGTTCTAGACCAAATCCCAAGTAAGCTGTACTTCCTTTTGGATTTTCGGAAGCCATTTATCAGTCTGATGTAGGCGACTCGAAATTTTTCATGTTTCGTTATTCAAACGATGTGTATTGTGAGGCGTGTCAAAGACGTCTCAAGAAATTGGATTTGTTGTCTTATTATTATGTAATTAGTTTGAGAATGAATAGCACGACAGCTGTACTCAAACTTTTAGGCTGTAACAAAACGAAACATTTAAGCTTGATATGATTATTTAACTTCTATAAGGGAGATGTTATGAGACGTGACTGTCTGTAGCATTCGTTCTTAAACGAATGGCCTGATTCTGATGCGATTTTTTTATTGAAAGCTGATGAAATTGTTATAGTTTTTAGTTTTAATTCATTAAATCCTGCTCGATGATTTGTTGTCGCGCCTATTTTTTTAATATAACATCGTGATTATATAAATGATTATCTATATATATAAAAGAAAGTCGTGTTAGTTACACTATTTATAACTCAAGAACGATTTGGCTGAAAATTGGTGGCGAGGTAGCTTTGGACCAGAAAACGGATATAAGGTACTTTTTAAATTTTTTCGATAATTTTTGTGTTTTATGTATCCTCGATAACCTTGGTGATACTGGTAAGATGACGTGGCCAATAGTCATTAAAATCTCCTCATTTATTGCATATAAGGCAGAATAAAGTTCGAGGGGTCAACAAGTGATGTATGAAATATGTAGTTAATGGTAGTGTAACAAAGAATGTGGCTATAGTAACTTTGGGCACCAAGAAGAGGCAGATGATTATAAACAAGTACGGCAACATGAATTCGTGTTTGTTTTGCAAAGCACAGAGGGTGAAATAGTTCCCAAAGCGCACATTAAATAGATAAATCAAGTGTAACCCTTCTACCACAAACAAATTACCGACCACCTGAGACTTGTAAAAATTCCCCCACAGTATTAGTAGCGGTAACTGCTAGTTCTAATACTCTTGCGTTATTTCTGGATAAAGGTGAAAAAATAAACTGATTAAGGCATTCTCATACAACAATATGTAATGTAAATATATTACTTTTAAAAATATATTTTTGTCAAAAGTATTAATAGATATAAAAAATTAATTAGTGTATTCAGAATTATGATTAATTATAAAAATGATAAAGTTGGTTGCTTAATCGAGAAAAAGTAATACTAAAAATTTCTCATTGTCCTTTAACTTCATAGTAAATGTGAACAGATTTCTAGAGCATTATAATCTTAACCCCAAACATAACAACGTTAAAGACATCCCAGAAATAACTTGGGGAAAATATGGTAACTGGCAAAAGTGCGGTTGGCTTGGGGTTCGAAAGGCAATCACAGGTCCCATATGGGCACAAATTACTTTTTCTATATGCTAGCAGATCTACTGCGATGACAAGTGGAATGGGGTGCGGCGAGCTTGCGGATAACTATTACAAATGAAGACACTGCTTTTGTAAACAAAAGGGTTGTTTGAGGTCACTAACGTTGTTGAAAATATTGCACGTTTTAAACGAATCTAACTACTGTCTCATATTATTTATTTTATATGTAAATATTAAAATATCAATAGTTATGTATCCAACGAAGATTACCTTTGATTACAAAGTTTAAAAAAATATTTTAGTATTCACTTTAGATCATATTAAGTACAAGATCACTTTGTATTGTCCTAACTAAACAATTACCAAATCACAAAACGGAAATCTAAAATGATTCAACTGAGCAAAGACTTTATTACAACTGCTTTAAAAATTACAATTTCCATATTGAACGACTTACATTTGCTAATTTCTTAAGTTTAAATATTGATATTTTCTGAATGTTTGCAGTGGCAATAACTTACGTTAATTTTGAAATACTCATTCAAAATTTTATTTAAATAAATTTACTAGTTTATAAATCAACTTGAAAGTTTTGACTATAGTATTTGTTAGGTGAAATTGATAATAGTATAACTAATTGATCTCATACGTCAGTCATGATTTAGAATTTATTTTTATAACTAATACTATTAAGTTCAAACTAAAAACCTTGTTAAAAATAAAAGTTATTCTTTCGCGCATATGTCGTTTTGCCCTCCGCTAAGGGACGACTGGGGTTTGTAAACGATGCCATTCTGTATATTTTCAATTTGCATAAATATTAGTGGGTGCTATAATGTCATAAATATATTAGTGCCGTGATACAGATTTTATGGCGATTACGAAATTACTCCGTCTAAGGGTGAAAACGCATTAATGTTTATTATTGTCGTATTATTTTAGCGAGTTCAATGAGATTTTTTCAAGGAATACAGTATTAAGGAGGGTAATTTTGATAATTTATGGAATATTGTGAAGTCATAACACCATAATTACCGGGCGGGGTCCCATAGACCGCGTGTAGTATTACGCACTGTCACCATCCATTGTCAGTCACTGTCATACATCACCAATGTGTTTACACTGTCGCTTTGACGGTCTTATGTATTAAATTCATTAGGTATAATTAATAATAGATATTATCTAATGTATAAAATTCTCGCGTCACAATGTTCGTTCCCATACTCCTCCGAAACGGCTCGACCGAATGTTATGAAATTTTATATTCATATTCAGTAGGTCTGAGAATCGGCTACTACCTATTTTTCATCTCCCTAAATGTCAAAAGTGGTCCACCCCTTATTGTTTTTGACAGAATTTTTTGTTTTTATCTTTTTAAGATACAGCATATAGAAATACACACAACCCCTAACTTTTAATTGCGATATATTTATGTGGCAAAATGACGTTTGCTGGGCTAGCTAGTAATATATATTGGTGGCAAATTGTAGTTCAGATTTCAAAATAAAGCACATACGTAATGCATAATTCAATAACTTTGTTACTTTCCCCTTTTTGGAGGTTATTTTTAAACCTCAATGTAAAAATACATTTTTTTATGTTTGATTTGTTTATATGCACGTGATCGAGAAAAATTTTATTTATAAACTAGCTGACCCAGCAAATGTCGTTTTGCTACATAAAAATAGGGGTTGACTGTAGAGGGTGAAAATTGGTGGTTGGATGTATTCTTATATGCTGTATCATAAAAAAATAAAAATTAATAATTTTGTCTAAAAAATAAAAAATATTTAGGTTTGGACTACCCCTAATATTTAGGGGGATGAAAAATAGCTGTTGGCCGATTCTCATAGAAACCGGATAAGCACAAAAAATTTCATTAAAACACGGTCAAGCCGTTTCGGAGGAGTATGGCAAGGAAAACTATGACACGAGAATTTTATATATTAGATTATAAAGATCTATTCAAACGTTTGGCGATTTGTTGTAGTGCCTTACTTACTTGAAATCGCATACAAGTGTATTAGAAACTGGATACCTCATATAGTGCAAAATA
>JAOSYY010000004.1:1812568-1826418 GCA_025727935.1 Hebomoia glaucippe
GCAAATTGTAGTTCAGATTTCAAAATAAAGCACATACGTAATGCATAATTCAATAACTTTGTTACTTTCCCCTTTTTTGGAGGTTATTTTTAAACCTCAATGTAAAAATACATTTTTTTATGTTTGATTTGTTTATATACACGTGATCGAGAAAAATTTTATTTATAAACTAGCTGAGCCAGCAAATATCGTTTTGCCACATAAAAATAGGGGTTGACTGTAGAGGGTGAAAATTGGGGGTTGGATGTATTCTTATATGCTGTATCATAAAAAAATAAAAATTAATAATTTTGTCTAAAAAATAAAAAATAATTAGGTTTGGACTACCCCTAACATTTAGGGGGATGAAAAATAGCTGTTGGCCGATTCTCATAGATACCGGATAAGCACAAAAAAATTCATTAAAACACGGTCAAGCCGTTTCGGAGGAGTATGGCAACGAAAACTGTGACATGAGAATTTTATATATTAGATTATAAAGATCTATTCAAACGTTTGACGATTTGTTGTGGTGCCTTACTTACTTGAAATCGCATACGAGTGTATTAGAAACTGGATACCTCATATAGTGCAAAATAATTATTTTAATAATTTTTATATGAAACTGACATTTTTTACTATAAATTAACGAAATGACTTATCTTTCTTGTCTTATCCTTTTAACCATTATAACACTACATTAGTAATATCATATCTCTTGACTATTAATACAGTCTTACCTACCGTTTTATTTTATTGTAACAATTCAGAACTCCCATTCTTACGTGGGTAAGTCATAAATTACGTAAAGTTTGTACTCATATATTAATTGTCCCAAAACCAACACAATGATCGTGTTTATGTTTTTGTATGTTCCATAATGCATTGTATTTGACCATCATAGGCCATTATGGTGCTATTTGTTCTAGATCTTTTGTTACCGCGAGGGTGACTGAGCAGTGAACACATTCAGACAACAATTTGTCATAAAATAAAAAGATTTATTATCCCATCGGCGATGTGTGTACAGCGCAGCGCCTTTAACAACCGTTATTCTGCCCTTTTATAGCCACAAATAAAATAGGAATAAAATAACTGTAATATTAAGCAGAAGGTATGTGTATTATTATCTAAATGCATTAATCATAATATGGATGGATTTCTTAAATTCATTTATTTTCTAAATCAGTGACAATAATATTAAGTTACTTATTGCATTGTCACCAATATGATAATTTTCCTTTAAATCTAAGGATTTAGGAAACTGATCGAAGACTATATGAATTCTTAATTTGTTGAATGAAACCTAACCAGTAATGCCTTTGACTCTTAACTGATTGAAATCAAGTCAAAAAAATGTATATAGGTGATTAATAGATTTCAAGATTAAGTGATTATTTGCTATCCGGTGCAACTCTGATCAAATATCTCATATTTTATTTTAAATAACATAAAATTGGGATCAATTATTTATTAGTTAAACTTCACCTGCTATAAAATTATTTTATAATTAGAAGAACTATCATCTTCTATGACCGTGCTCTATGGCAGATGTACCGAGCGCACAGAAAGGGTTAACTCAACATCTGTCACACTATCAATCACTCTAGCTGTAAATATTGTGTTTCTGCGATTTATACCGTTTACTTATTTATCGATACATCAGACGATTCCATGCTGTGCACTGTCACCATTATAATTTTAATTCAAAACGAAGAGATATTGTAATTACAATCATTTCCGTTTCTAATATATTAATAATAAAATCGTGAGTTTTGTGAAAACGAAAAAGGTCATCAGTGAAATAGTCGCAGAAATGAGATTGTCCCATGTTCCATTGTAGGCTGTGGAACTAATATTACGAGTATGTCTGTGATTGTAGCGTTTCCGCGGCTAAATTGCAGTACTATTATAAATGAAGTTTGTTGGGCTTATGGGAATATTTTATATTGATTTTAAAACAGTATCATTTAAATGTATTTAAAATGACCATTCCATCTCTAAAACGTATTCTTTTATTCATAAACAAATGTCTAATGAGCGTTTGAAACCAGTGAAGTTTTTAAATCTGTTAAAAGATTTAATGAACAGTATCCATAAAGTCCAACGCTTAAACTTTTCTATGTAACATTCCAATTTATAAAGAAAATTATTCTTATTAATATTTCTAAAATCCAGTTAATTCTGAGCTTATCTTATACATATAAACTGTACACTAGATCCTGCCAGCGGATTCGCTCGCGTTCATTCGGATTTTTAGTTTGGATTACATTATTGGACTTTTAGTAAGGATACCTATTTTTTAAATTATAATATAGCCTGTAGACTTCCTCGATAAATGTACTATCCAACACTAAAAATATTTTTCAAACTGGACCAGCGGCTCCTGAGATTAACGCCTTCAAACAAACAAACTCTTCAACTTTATAATATTAGTATAGATTTAATGAATATGTTTAATAAACTTTAAATAAAATAAACAATAATCCACACTTCACAACTATTATGAAGATTTTCGTGAAAAAATCAATAGACATATGCCAGAACTATTAAACTGTGTCATCGGCAATTAGGCGGCGAAGAGACAATTTATTACGGAGCATACCTCACAGGCGGACATGTGACACCGATTTCTGAACGGCTGTTAACAAATTAGAACCGATTTGTTCTGTTATTCTAATAGAGCAGCTATGGGAAGTGTTTATGTCGAACGTTTAGTGTGTATTTTGATAAAATTTATGGCCACCACGCCTCCTTGGATGTTTTTTGGACGTACAGCGGGGCGGATGCGCACATCTGTCGTACAGAAATGTCACGCCCTCTCGAAAAAGCTAGTGAATTTTGAAAATATTGACATTGATGTAAATGTGTTTTTCATATGCGAAGAGGAGTTACAAAAAAAAATTGGTATGGAAAAGTCTGCATGTAAGATTTTTGACCAATTTTTCAAGCCGTATTCTGCAATTTTTCACACGACGTCTTCAATTATATATTTATAGCGATTTACAAAAAGTCATTACAAATAATGAAAGTCATTTTCAGATTTGTAATATTAGTATGATGTGTGATTCTGTGATACACAGCACGTTAACGAAAAACTGTATCATTTTTAATTAATATATTAACCTTATCATTTCTATTAGCTATCTGTGTATACATAATACCTACTAGTTTCTGCCAACGGCTACGGTCGCGTTCATTACGATTTTTACACCTTGGGTTACATTATAGGACTTTTAGTAAGGTCCCTGAATGTTTTTGAAAATATAATATAGCCTTTCTATAAATATACTATCCAACACTGAAAAAAGATTTAAAATCAGACTAGCGGTTCCTGAGATTAGCGTGTTCAAATAAACAAACAAACTCTTCAGCTTCATAATATTAGTGTAAATAAATAAAATTTAAGAGTCTGCTTTGAAGAAAGTTTTATATAACAGACAACAAATACAGAATTATCAAAATTTTGTTTGTCTATTTATTCCGGCTAATCACCGAAAGGCTTTACCAGTTTCAAGCGTACCTTCACTGACTTATAGCAAACGTCATAAGGAGGTAATCTGGCTCTTTTTTTGAAAATCGCGTATTCTATTAAATTAATCCAAAAATTTTAATAATCATATTAAAAAAGAAAGATGGGACACAAAAAGTGTACACTAAGTTTTCCCAGGAATGACATTTCATGAAGACACGAATGCGAGACAAGCCGCTGTCGAAAACTAGTTAAAAATAAAAATTTAATCTATTCAAATAATTATTATAAATTAATTTTAAAATACAACATGACATTGCTAGGCGTATTTTTTGCATTTATTACAAGGAAAAAAATACAAAGTGATGCGACAGCGGCACCCGTGTTAGATTAAAATGACACCAGGGGTTGCAATTTTTTTTGTGACAAAAAATATTTTATAGTCACGGCGGATCAGAGACGACAGACAGTGTGGCACCGATTTTTTTTTTAGTTTTTGTACTAATAAATTTGTGTTGTTAAGTTCGAAAGGTGACTCGTGACAAATTCGAATGAGTATTAAATTACAAGTGAAGATTTGTCTGGTTATAGACATCGTTAATGAGTCATAAAATGGTGAGATTATTAAAAAACGATTCTAAGTTTTAATTTATAAATACATATATTAACGGTACTTGTAAAAGGAATACAATTTATGTAATGTCTGTAAGAATTTTCGACTCCTTACCACAAATAATAATAATATATTTTGGTTAAAGTTTTACCTATACTTAAATAATCCAACGTATTTCCATAACTAAGTATATTTAAAAATACAAAAATAATTTTAAGAATCGGTCCACAAATGGGACAGAAATCGACGAACATACATAAAAAAACATACAGCTGAACATATACCTATTTTTGAAGTCGATTAAAATATCTAGATTATTAGCATCTAATGTAGATGAAATATCATTAAGATATTTTTTTCAAGAACGATTCTTAAAACATAAACAGGACTTCCAAATTGAATCGTCTGATTTATAACGGATAAATACGTCCAGGTACTAATAAAACTTGTTAAAACACGTACATACAAAATGTATTTGTATTTGAAAGATCACACCCTTAAATTCCCTGCGTTGATATCAGGCACCGGTCAGATTTAGGCGTCGAGATAAGTTTATAATCTCGACACGAACTAGGAAAACAAATATTTGTACCGGATTACGATCACGCTCAGCCTCCGGAATGATGAGGCACAAGACTTCCTAGATAAGCTTTACAAATATAAATCTCGTATGGGTATAGCTTATTGATTTAATAACGTGTTAGTGCGGTTAGTAAAAAAAGAAAGCGTGACTACCAAAAATAGCGAAACAAATTTGCAAGGGACATACGAAAATCTATATTCTGGATTTTATAAGAAGTTAATAAAATTTCAAAATTTTGTTTATAAAATTTCAAAATACATACTAGTTTTTGTCGCCTATTTCTCAAGGAGTTCCAGCTTTTTGTTAATTATTTAATCTAAACTAATTTTATAAAACTGAAGAGTTTTGTTTGTTTGGACGCGGTAATCTCAGGAAAACTGGTCCGATTCGAAAAATTCTTTCAGTGTTAGATAGTACATTTATTGAGGAAGGCTATAGGCTATATTATATTTTCATAGATATAAGGGGTCCTTACTAAATATCCAATAATGTAAGCCAAGGTGTACAAATCGAAATGTAGCCGAGCAAAGCCGCTGGCAGAAACTAGTTTCGGATAAAATCATTAAATATACAAGCAGGCGGTCTCTACTGATTTAATAAACGTACAGAATGCTTCTAAACTAACAGACAAACAACCAATAGCAAATAGAACAAAAGTTATCTTTCATAAACGCACTATTTAGAACAACAAAAAATTTAACAACATCTTGGAAGCCAATTTTAACTTTGATATATGTAATTTGGGTGAAGATATTTGCTATTTTTAAGTACATCTGATGAATACAAGGAGGTAAAGTGTGTTTTTTATAATAGTGTTTTTAATCCATTACTTATGGGCGAAAGAAAAGATATCAAAAGCTCATAAAGAAATTAACACCTTTCAAAATGATAATGTAAAAATAAAAGACTTCGACCTTATAATTTCACCAATGAAATATCTAAGACAGCTTTCGAAAATCCTATGAGCGCCCGAATCCCGCGTAATTAGTTTCACGTTTTTCCCACCTTATAATAAGGTGGTGTTATTGCCAACGAGAAAAAATCTCACCTACAAAGACAAAATCAACGACGGCTTTAGCAAGAATCCGTAAAACCAGCTCAATTTAAAATTAAAGCCACGAAACGTGTTTTTCGCGTATTTTATAAAAATCTGAATATGAGAACAATCTTCGACGGATAAACGCTGAGAGCGTTTGTTAGTAATATACGACTATGGGGTTTTATATTATAACCGGTTAAGAAAAAAATATTCCAATTGGAAGCATATTGTAATGTATAGATGTTATGAAAATTTTTAACTGAGTATATTACTATCTCATTGAGAATTTTTTTATGTTTTGTATGATACCTAGATCTAAGGATGATTTGACAGCAAGTGAACAATGACATAACATGTTATTAATGAATAATATGGTAAACCATTGAACAAATGTAGAAATAACTATTTTCAAATATGATAGCCAATCTTCAGATATAACATAGGAATAAAATTAATAAACGTAATAAAAAGATAGCTTCGACATCGTAAAGCCATAGTCCACTTTTTTTAAATAACAGCAAAAGCTGTCTGGACGTCTGACCATTATCTGAAAATCGCTGAAACCATATAAGGTACTACTTTTATACTGTACATACACACACAACAATCTTAAGTATATATAGACACTTAAGATTTTGTAAAAACTCATTTTTATAGATTTTTGTGTATTGGTGATTGTAGTACTGGTGTTTAGTGGGTGCTACTTTGAGTAATGTTTGAATATTTTTTAAGAAACTGATTTCAAACAGTTTCCTTTCAATTCAGCGCTGCCTGATTTTTGTTTTATCATACTTAAAGCAAATTTTACATCACTTTTCTCTAAAACAAACCAATCTATATATTAAAAGTAGATACAATAAATTTGTGTCTGTTTGTTATATTAAAATAACTCGATGGTAAAAATAGTAAAAATATCTTTGTTTACAATGTTTACGCACTGCCTATCCGTCAATTTGTTCCAGCTAATTTCTAAACGGGTTGATCGATTTTAATTGGACTTTCACTAGCAGATAGCTAATATAATAAGGAGTAACTTATGCTACTTTTATTTTAGGAATTTAGTATTATTTTTATTTATTTAAAAAGTAAAAATTGCGCGCACAGCTACTGAATACATAAAAATGAACGCAAACTTTTTTAGTTCCATACACAAACTGATCATCATTCAATACTGACAGCAATTGACTAATGAACGCCGATACAATAGCTTTTAATAAATAAAATGCAGAGGACTTTTAATCCCCCATTTAAATTCAATGGTGAAGCAAGTGCGAGCCTAATCATCGCAATATAATGCTTCGTCGATTCTAGGGGTGCTTTTTTATGAATGAAAGAGAAGCAAATAGGCTAAATATGGAAGGGTGAAAGAGAGGCATTATAACAGTTAATTCATCGAAATTGACTTAAAACGATCGCTTTACTATTTTTACTCGTCACTGATGGATTGCTAATCGATTTGGTTTTTAGTAAGGAACGATTTGGCAATCGCGAATTATCGAATTTCCAAATACTCTAAATAAAAAAAAAAATAGATCCACTAATCTTGGAGGTGTCCATGAGCGACAGAAATCGTTTAATATAACTGGTCTGTATGCTCGTTTGCCTTCCTATCGCATAAAAAAATCTAATTTATTGATATTTCTACATACAAATTAAGGCTAATTTATAGAATGATTAGTGTCCTTTACAACTAACCGGATGTGTTAAAATACATAGTATAATAATACAAATACGTTACATAAATGTATTTTTGTAAATAAATTAAACACCAGGAATAAATACAAAAATGTTTGTTTCCTTATCTGGTTAATGTGACTTCAATAAAGTTTTTATTTTTTGCTAATATTGTGAGATAAATATGGCGTTATAAACAGTTAACTTTGTGTTTTAGTGTTTATTTTGTTTCATTATGGTATAAAAATAGATATCGTATGAAAACATTTCTATTATTAGTTCACTTATTAACTGCAAGTTATGGATTAAGAAGCAAAACTTGCTTTAAAAAATCGTTTATATCTGTCCGTCTATCTATCAATATGTAATATCTGAAACGGAAAGATTTTAAAATTTAAGATTTTGCTGTCATGTATTCTTAGATTTTCGGAACTGACTTTCACGTTTATTTCGTAATTATTGTAGTAATAGAGTTTTAGGGAAAATTTCCTTGGTACACATGCTTATGCTTTATATTTAAAGAAAATATCGTAATGTCTCTCAACTTAAAGCCCAAGAATATCAATAAAATTATTATTCACATTATTAGCGTTATCAGAAATTTAAGTACTTGTTTTTAAAACTGAGTGCCCGAAAATCATGGGTTTTTAATATTTTAGCGAGGAATTCTAAATACTTTTTTTTTAATAAGTGGCAGTAATACTTTTATCATTAGCTGTCTACCATTGAAAGACCTATCAGAATCGGTTCAGCTACTTCTGATATTAGTCAGAATAAAAATAAAGACAAAAATTTCCAAATATAGGGTTTGTGCTAAATACGAAAAATACTTTACTATGCATAGAAGAGGCTAGGTATAACAATGAGACGCTTCAATATTATTTATATTTAGATAAGATGAAGTAGAGTACCATTCAGATGATTTATTTTGAACCCTCAATCGGTGGACGTGACTAATTGCACAACTAAAGATGCAAGGGGCGAGTAATCCGATATTGATGTGTTTGTAAAAACTATCCGATTAGCCGTCAGCCCTATTTGCGCTCTGTTGCTACTTTCTCCATAGATAATCGAATCAGGTGCTTGATCGTTTTTTAATTTTTTCATGAAACGTTAATCTTTTAAAAAACCTGTTTTATAATTACGTTAATTTATTTAAAAATACTGACGAG
This sequence comes from Hebomoia glaucippe, assembly GCA_025727935.1. NCBI lineage: Eukaryota > Metazoa > Arthropoda > Insecta > Lepidoptera > Pieridae > Hebomoia > Hebomoia glaucippe. The sequence continues at coordinate 1,821,101 of JAOSYY010000004.1, forward strand.
AAATTAAATATCGTATGACCTTCTTTCATTTAAGCTATCGAAGATATGAAAAATCGCATCAAAATCAGCTTGTCACAGACGGATACGAACGTGGAACAAACAAATAAATTTACAACTGTTAATATTGTTATATACAACTTTTAAGGGCATTGGATCGTAATATAATAAAAATACCCAATATTTATTTTTAAACTGACCTCATTCTCCATAACTGTACTTGAAATGCACGTGTTCATATAACAAATAGAATACTAATGATAAAAGATATAATTACATGTCATCTCTCATCAATTGAAAGAGAGCGTACGGAGGGCTGAGGTGAATAATCCCTAATTTTGTATACAAAGCGTTGTCAAATTGCACCCACATCCCGTCATGCCTCATCGCCTTCGACGCCCGTCCAATTTTTATTTCACGATCGATATCATACACAAAATATATGTTCGATTATCCTTTTTCACTTTGTTTTAACGAAGGTGGAGTTTGGAATTCTGGATTGTGATAAACACAAATAGTTTGGGTGAATGCGCTGATGTCAGAAATTACTGAATCGAACATAAAGATTATTTTAATGTTGGATAGCTGATTTATTGAGGAAGGCTATATGGTATATAACACTCTAAGACTAAGATGGGTAGAGAACCAATGATAAGTATTGCTAAGGTGGAAAAAATGTATACTATTTCATAGCTTTTGTTGTGCTGTTTCTATGCAATAGGAAGGCAAACGATCATACAGTTTACTTATATTATGCGATTTCTGTCGCCCATAGACACCTCCAAGAAGAAGGCGCGTTGCCAACCTTAAAGCCTTATTTTATATTATATCGAGTATTCGAAAATTCATAGACTGAATTCGAAATGCGCATCACGACTTAACCATCTATGAATGGTGGTACCCTACTGAATTTGCTACGTGTTTTTTTTAACAATTCCAAAATGATTCCTTTAATTGTGAGTTTACTATAAAGTTCTTAACGATTATTAAATTTGTAGACGAATGAGAGATCAATAGTTTAAATGATTACTCACGTTTTAATTTCTCTAATGGCTCGTGATGCAATGGCGGTGCGTGATGCAAGGGAGCATGTTGGGGCTCATGGTGCAAAGGTGCCATTAGGCTTGATATAGCTGAGCCGACGGAGGCCGCGACGGACTCATGCAAGTGACCGCCCCCGTGCAGTTCAAGTTCGCTGAGACATAGCCCGTTCTCGCTTAGCGGCTCCATTCCGGCCGCCAGCGCCTCTTTGTACACTCGGAGGTGAATGGTGATGGTTTCTCGTCACCTGTCCTAAACTTGCCGCAGAAGCGACTGAAGTAACGCAGTTATGCGTGGCTCATTCTCATCCTGTAAAAGAAAATATATATTAACAACGTTCAAGTCCTATTTCATGTGTAGTCTGGTTGGTGCAGACACACTACTGTGCTTGTTTAATAACAATGAAACTTTAAATGATTAATAAATGTATTTTATTACATAAACACTCAATTTAAAAAAAAGAAAAGATTATTAAATTGAAACGATTATTATTATTTAATATATGTACCAATATTACAAAGCTGAAGAGGTTGTTTATTTGTTTGAACGAATTAATCTCAGAAACCGCCGGTCCGGTTTAAAAAAATTATTTCATTGATGGATAGTACATTTATCGAGAAAGGCTGTATTATATTTTAAAAAATTAGGGATTCTTACTAAAAGTGTAACCCAAAGTACAAAAATCGAAATGAACGCGACCGAAGCAGCTGGCAGATGCTAGTTGTTAATAAATACGGTAAAGAAAATCGTAAAAGTTTTTATTTTTAATTAACTGTTGTAACATAATGAAACTTTGTTCGCGTAATTCGGATAATAATACTATAAATTGTTTATCTTGTAGAAGACCTGACGAAAGCCAGAAGCTCACTTTACAAATACCTATCTATTACTATACTGATATCATTATCGATTAAGAACATCCCTATTTAAAACGTACACTGAATATATCGTTAAATATATGTACAGAGTAAAGTTACATCACTACGCAAATCTTTTTAAAGGCATCGTTCACAATTACGTCGCGGGGAAACGTAGAAAAATCCCGTTTAAAAACTTTCTAATGAGACTCTATATCAATTTATGTAAAATATCATATTATCATTTTGATTTAAGGCGTGTACACAATGCTGTAAAATATATACGCCATAAAGTAGGACGCGATGGAAATATACGGGCTAACAACTTTCATAATTCAAATAGCGATGTCAGGTGAGATGTTTCAGCCTATAAAACCTTCTGGAACATTGAAGGTGGTAAAAAAACATGATTTATCCGCTTCATTGCCGCAGCCACGTTTCCAACGACGTTTTACCAACTTTATAACAAAGATTTTAATGATCTCTGTCATTAATTCAATGTATATGACAATTATACTACTGTAATAATATATAAAGTATTACCCCGAAAACAAGTGTGTTAGTTTGTTGTGCTTTTCCATCTGAATAGCTGAAACATTTTTGATTGGGTACTCTGTACTCAAAATACCAAAACTATCTCTAAAAAATATTACGTTTCGACTTGAAAAATATATTTTTAGAACAAATAATTCTAGTTTGCAATATAAAATTGCGCACAAAAACTACGAATGTTTATTTAACACTTAAAATAAATAATATAAAAATAAAAAGGCTTTTATTTCTATGATATATAAACAGAAGTCATTACAAGCAAACGTTATATTATATTATATTATTAGTAGTTGGTTGTTAATGATTATCTAAGCGTTAGTAAATTCTTTAAATGTACTTGTATATTGACCCCTGCTTGGGTGAAGGCCTCTTATGAAATAAGCTATCTATACATAAAATTTAATAATTTAGTCATAATGACTTAAAACGTAGAGCACAGCTAGATATAGAACTTTTATGCAGGGAAAACCGTGAAACAGAGCTAGTCGTAAGATATTAAGGAAACAAATTGTATAATCAATAAAATGATCACGATATCGATGCATTATTGTTATCGTCAAGTAATTTGGCGAAGTTAGACTCAATCGAGTCGAAGCCGATTTTATCCCTTTAAACCGATGCAAAGCCTTTTTTAAGCCGAAAGATTTAAGTTGGCGAAAGTGGCTGGCTCTATTAAAACGGCGTCTCGGAAACGGCGTGATCGTTTACGTTACAAAATCCTTTTATTTCAATTCTCTAACGGCGTTCTCTTCCTATCGCCTTTTTGCAATTTATACGAGTACAAGTAAAAAGTTAACTGGTCGGGTCAGTTTTTGATAATTTTCGCAAAACAGACACTTTATTTCCGTTTTATTTGAACATTGTATATTGATAATAATCAATCAACAATCAAGTTCTTGTATTTACCTTTTCATTATAACAGTCATTTAATGTGTCCTTAACTTCTGACACCTCCTAACTAACATTTTTACAAAAAATTATTTATATAATAGTTTTTTATAAAACTTTTCACAAGTTTGAAAAGATATTATTTTATTTTTTAATATTACTTACGGAGACTAAATAAATTAATTGAGTACTCCTCCCGTATATAAATATGTACGTTGTATATATTGAGATAAGAGATCTCAGAACATCACAAACGATATCGTTGTACACCTTTTCAAGTCCATAAGGATAGTTACGTAGGTTTCTAAGAGATGGCGTTCTAAATTTAAAAATTTAAAATATTAGTTGTACGCTAATTACTCGTAAAAATAACCAATAAAAACTCTTTTCTACTAGTTAAATTGTATTTCATTTTTCTATCAATATACGTTTTGTCTCTAATAAAGCTCTGGCAAATTTGTTGTATTAAATAAATAGATACTATTAAATCCAAAATTTGATCCAATATTCGCGAAATATACAGGGTGTTTGGGGACTGCTCCCGAAAACGAAGTTGGGTGATAGTAATACACTTTTGATGAAGGGATAGAAAAAAAACGATCCTGACTAAAAACATCACATTTTTAACACTTTTTGTTAGCATTATTTACGCTCCATTTTAAAAGTAGTATAGTATGAATTTCCGTATACTCGATATAATAATAATACTGGCTGCGTAATGTCACTAAATAACGAAGATGATTTAATATGGCTAAGACCTTAACGTTGGCAATGCATCTTCTAGAGCTACTGGTCTTGGAGGTGCCATGGGTGACAGAAATCACTTAGGTGATCTATACGCTCGCTTGCGTTCCTATCGTATATAAAATATATTCAAATTCATGATATCTTAATGTTAATCGTCCTACCTGATCTTCACCGTAAACCATCGCAAACAATTTATATTTTAAAACATCGTTATATCTTGTAACACTTGAATCATATCTGTATTACACGAAATTGAATCAACTATGAATGTAAAACATGTGTCGTTGAGATATGTATCGGTAAATATTTGTGTCTATCTGTTCGTATCTCGTATCGGTTTGATAACATGATTTTATGGCAATGTCGATATTGACACGTGAAAAAGGCTGATAGCTTCGTGAGAAGTGACATGCTTTACAAATATGGTCTATGATATTTTGCCGTTTAGAAATTATTAAATTATTATGTTCAAGAAGCATTTTTTTGTAAACACTTCGCACATGTTTTGAATTTCATAATATAGTAATTGAAAAATGTTTTTGAAAATTTATTTGAAGGCAATCTTAATTTTTAAATTTATATTATATACTTATACTAATATTATAAACCTGAAGAGTTTGTTTGTTCGAACGTGCTATTCTCAGGAACAGCTGGTCCGATTAGAAGAATAATTTCAGTGTTGGATAGTACATTTATGGAGGAACACTTTAGGCTATATTATATTTTCAAAATTTTAGAGATCCTTACTAAAAGTCCTATAATATAACCCAAGGTGTAAAAATCGAAATGAACGCGAGTGAAGCCGCTGGTGAAAGCTAGTAATACATATTTCTGATAGCATTTATTAGTGCTACTTCACGTTTGCACCTACCTTATATCAATTGTAAGTAGTTACACAGAATTATATATTTATAAATTTCCTATAGCGATGAACTCAAGCTTTATTTTCGAAAAATAAATAACCTAATAAACGTCAATAATGATTCAGCAATAAGAATATTCGGAAGAACTAACGATTTCCATTTTAAATGTTTATTTATTAAAATAAAATACTATTTATGCAAATTAAAATGTCTCACTTAATTTTCCAGTTACTTATTTAACGATAAATGAACAATATTTATTTTCCCAATTTTTAAACGGCTTTTCAGACTTTAATTGTGTACCACTCTCATAAATATAAGACAAGATTATTTATTTATATTAGTTAAGATGCTAAAGAAACATTAAGTCGTT
>JAOSYY010000004.1:1826940-1857859 GCA_025727935.1 Hebomoia glaucippe
TATCAATTGTAAGTAGTTACACAGAATTATATATTTATAAATTTCCTATAGCGATCAACTCAAGCTTTATTTTCGAAAAATAAATAACCTAAAAAACGTCAATAATGATTCAGCAATAAGAATATTCAGAAGACCTAACAATTTCTATTTTAAATGTTTATTTATTAAAATAAAATACTATTTATGCAAATTAAAATTAAACACTTAATTTTGCAGTTACTTATTTCACGATTAATGAACAAAATTTATTTTCCCAATTTTTAAACGGCTTTTCAGACTTTAACTGTGTACCACTCTCATAAATATAAGACAAGATTATTTATTTATATTAGTTAAGATGCTAAAGAAACATTAAGTCGTTTTGAATGTCTTTTTGTGGTCTTAAAAAGAAGTATGATATTACTGTCGCAAATGCAGAAATAAAGTTTTATTTTGATACAAGTATTTGTATTACAAGTTTTATGTTTTTTAGTTGAAGCTAAAATATTTTTAAAAAGTAACATACTCAACTATGATACCATAGGAACAAAGTATAAAAATAAATTAAAAAAGAACTTAAGTGTTGATTATAATGTCCTAGTAACAATGATTATGAAGAGAACTTAAAGATTTTCAAAATTATGAAGAGAGAGAAGCATTTCTTTACTGAAAAGCTAAGTTGAAATGTACTGAATAAGAAGTAACAGAGAGTTTCATAGTAATGTATCCTCTATAACCAATAAACGTTTCATTTATTATTTTTTAAAATTTGTCAATTAAATCTTTTTATTTGTTTGATACGGGTAATTCTTGACGATTTGCTTAACGTTATTTAAAAGAATATTACACTCTTTTAGTCGCTATAGTAAGATTACAATAAATTATTCCAAAATGTGTTATCTAATACATAATAGTAACAAAAATTTAGTGAAAAACATTGTTTAAGCCTAACAGCGGCGAGGCAAACGTGAAAGAATACTATATTCAATATGAATTGCATTTTAACAAAAATATAATATCTTTGATGGTTTTGAATAAATGTTTGAAAATAAACATCGCATATTCTAAGTACTATAACGGATGTACACAGTACAGGTATTATAAATTAGTGATGATAAAAGAACCCCTTATAACTATTAACATGGTTTATACTAAACTAGGGTCTGGCAGCGGCTTCTCTCGCGTTCATACGATTCTGTCATCCATTTCTAACTGTTTATCATATTATTTTTGGATAAGTCTCATGTCTCTTATCGTTATTTTATATGTATCACTAATTCTTTTGACAATATAATATAGCCTATAGCCTGCCTCGATAAATGTATTAGCTAAGACTGAAAGAATTTTTCAAATAGGACCAGCGATTCCTGAGATTAGCGCGTTCAAACAAACTAATTAGCTTTATAATATTAGTATAGATTCAAATAAACCTATAATAATTAAGAATACCTATTTCGTTTCGATCTTAGTTTTAATTCTAACTTTATTTAGTATCTGTTATTCAAAATAAAAAGAATACCTTATACTATTTACTTAAAAACTGAGGCGTAAGTTACATACGTCTTATCAAACGATATCTACTTAATATAAATTGTGACCGTCGGCATTGTACCGACGGTCACAATTTATATTACTTTCAGACTGTATTTACTTTCAGACGTGACTATCTTATATTTACATAATCTGAATAACGATTAAAAAAAAGAATTTATAATCTTTTTACTTTTCAAGATCGTCGGGAAAATAATGAATAAATTAGTTTTATTAGTTTCGTTTGTGGAAGTTTTGTGAATGAGAGATTAATGAATTTATTCGTACAATATGTCGTGTAAATGTTGTTAAGAAGCATTCTTATGAAAACAGATTCTTTATAGAGGAAAACTTAAGAAACGGCAAGAGCTAGAGCTTGTAAAAGTGCCTACTATAAAATAAAATTGATATTGACTGACATAAAACTCGGCGTTATAAGAATATAAATTTTTCTGTTCATAAAGTATGTTTTATAGAGTAAAAAAATTATGAAGCGTAAAAGGTGATGTAATATAATATAATACAACATGTATATATAATTGGGTAATTAGTTAATAATAAATATTAATATGTGACATATAAGAAAATTCAGTCGGATTTATTTGGATTTTATTTACGATGTCATGCTTTATTGTTTGGCAAACCATAAAGCCCTCGGTATGGAACAATTTCTAAACTAATTTAAGTACAATAAATTATAGGTGTATAAAATTATAAACAATGTATAATAAATTCAGGAAATATCATAACCTACATCGTTTCTTAATTTTTGGTCATAACTTTTCCGTTAACGTCGGTAATTGACCGGCGCTTCTGTCTCTAATCAATTGATTACGATAAATACTCAGATATATAATATCTTTATCGCAGTTATGACAAGGATTTATAACAATAATTACCAATTTAAGTGCCTGTAGCTGTTAAAACAATTAGTAGTTATTTTAAACATGTCTCAAAATACTGTTTTACAAAATCATTTCTTCTACACTTTATATATGTTAACAATATGTTTCTCATTAAAAAAATGCTAGGTTAAGACATAAAGTTTTGTTTATATTTATATCTTATAAAGTCGGTTCATTGTAACAGTATAGAGTTTACAATGGTTAATTTTATAGAGATAGATATATAGTCTATGTTGTATTGGGAGGTAAAATCGTATCCAATTGGAATTCTTTGTTTACTATAACTGCACCGAGCAGTAGGTAGGTAAACGAACATTGTTTGCAATTAAATGTTAGTGTTTTAGCTAGGTGTAACCTATAACATTCTCATTTACAGTATCTCGTCTAACCAATAGGATTCGTGAAATACAGTTGCACCCGATACGTTAATTTTAACTTACCGCAGATAATGAAGATCCCAATGTTTACACAACGCGTTACAGTTCAATAGGTCAATTCCACGTCAGCCGTATCACAGTGTATGTCCACGAAATCTGTTGATATCCTTCATAATCTGATAGAAGCCGGTGGCTTATATGAGCACGCGACCATTCGTCAACCACTAACGTAAACACAAAACCGATACCGATAAATCAAAGCGCGCGAACGAATCTGAAATCCGCTAAATCCTTGCGGGGATCGCGTAAAAAATACTAGTATTAAAAACAGTCTTAAGTGGGCTTACGAACGCCGCGCGGCACCGTCCGCACTGACTCTAATCTCGGCCACTTCCCGACGCAATTTGAACCTAACTCCACCACTCTATACATCATCCGTTGGCGACCGCCCACAGCGCCGCCGCGTACTAATACCCTTATCTCCCTCACACGCACGCATTTCCCGCTTATGTACGTCTCTCTCACGCTGAAATCTCGTCGCGTAGATTTTTCAGTGCGTACGGGCGCGGGGGACGCAGTCAGCTGGCCGAACTTATGCGGATAAAATCGACTTTTTATCGGTTCAGTGTGACGCTTCGTGACGTCACTGTTTACTTCCGACAAGCGTGGCAATAGAATTTGAATTTTCATACTCACTGTCAATAATAGTTTCTGCTTTACGAAAGCTAATATATACAGCCGATACGCTTCAATATTTCAGCAATCATTACTCTTATCGTTCTCTATCAGTGATTAGTTTTCAAGATAAGCCTTGAACAATAAAATGCGTAGTTTGAAGTAGCTGAGTTTGATAAAATTAATATTGGTGAGTGCTCCGATAGCCGAACTTCATTCTTTATTTAAATCGCGCAATATGTTTTCCTCATAGCATACAAATGATTGCAGTTTAAATCTCGCTTTGCAACGACCCGTAATAAATAAGTGGATCGCTCGGTAAACAGATCGGGCGCATTAACCGCGTCGCCGTATATAAAGAGAGTATAAATATAAAGTTGCCGCGCAAACTTAGCTAAACAACGCCATAATTGCCTTCATTACTTAAATTACTGAAATTATTTATTCAAAAAGCTGGCAACATTTAGGTGCGGGTGGCACCGCCCAATGGGCTGTGTGCGCCAATGGGGAGGCGCGCGGCGCGAATGGGATGGGCGGAAAGCAATATGGCGGACGCCGTAGCAAACTTCTTGAAACGATAGCGACGGCTCCACGTTACATGTGTTTTAAATGTTCTAATTCACTTTATAAGGAATTCTTTCATCAATTACAACATTTATATTATACAATTGTGGAAAATGTGAGGGTTTGTGTGTAAAGAAATGTGGAGTCGGCTGACCTACCTTTTCTATACGAATGCCGTCGGCTACGCGACATAGTGATTTAGTATTTAAGTAATAATTTTCATATGTTAAAAGCTTATATATTTATAGGCTCTAAATATATAATGTGCCTAGGTAAGTTACTTAAATTACCAATTTTATAGAGATGTCTGGTGTACCAAAGCTCCAAACTTTTCAAACCTGATTATAAATTACATTATTAATATCTGAAAATAGTCCTGTAAAATTCTATTATCTACAATAGTCTATATTTTATGATATAACTATAATAATAAGTAATATTTATGCTCATATATCTGATTGCTGAATTTAAGCAACTTTTCTGTCAACATAATTTATATGAAACATGCCAATAAGTATTAAATTTTTTCACCTCACGAATTAACATCTGGACCAGGCAACTAATTCATTTATAATTTTAAACCTTTGTAGTAATATAAAATCAATTGTGATATTTTATTTATAACCACATGGCAATACCAAATCATTTAGATCTTTCTCAATGATAATATTTAATCTGTACGTATTTTTTATTGAGTAATAAAAATTGATGTTTGACACCTTCTAATAAGATTTGTAATAAGCTTCATAATATAATAAATATTACTAAAATGTATGTTAAAGTAATTAAAAATCTCAAATATATCAAAACGATTGTTAACTAAAATAGGACCTAAAGTGAAATCATAAGCAAGAAACTATTTTTTATTATTGTTATAAGATGAGGAACGATAAATTCAATTCATTCATAACTGTGACTACAGAACTATGACATCATTATCGAATTGAATATTTAAAGTAAGTCATATTATTAATTTTCAGAATGCAGTTGTAAATTTTTGTATAAAATTAATTTTTATAAATATTTTTTAATTATTTAACAACCTTATTATTGAGTAATTAAATTAATAAATGTATTATACATTACGTTGTTAAATTAAAAGAAAAATTTAATTGTATGAAAAATATATGTATTGTATATATAATATATGAATAGGTATTAAGGTTCATTAATTAAAAGTTAAAATTATTGTGGTATTTTATTTAAAATATTCCGTTTTAAACAATAAAATACGGTAAACCTCAATTACAGATAACTACTGTACAATTTTTTTATTTACTTATATAGTTTTATAAGTTAAAGACTGAAAACTAATTAAACAGTCACAGGATTTGAATCTGACGTTTCGCAATTTCAGGCAGTTACCAACAGACCAGCATAAGCCTTGGTGTGTACGTTTTAAGTATATGATGTCATTTAATAATTTACTGTAGACATTTCATTTTTAATTCAAACATTCAGCACTGACTGTTAACAGACTGAAGTAATGATGCGTTTTACTACGCTTGAAGAGAATGGACGTTAGATATTTCTACCCGTTTCATGCTTTAAAATTACACCGAAGAAGAATATATTACGAGTCTGGTTGAATTTATTTTAACTTTTAACACTCAAAACCAGAAGAACCTTTTTTGTAAACAAATCTGCCTATAGTCGAAATCTGACTGTAGTCGCTAATCAAATAAATATGTAACTTAGTGATATTTTGCTCTAAATATTATAGTGTTAAAAGAATTACAAATTTAAATCTAGTTTAACCTGCAATGCAAAAAAGGTGTATTAAAAGTTTGACGTGTTGTAACTCTTTAAAAATTGGTCGATGCATATTTTTCTATTAGAAAGCTGACGTGGTCGAAGCGGTTCTTAGGTTTAATTTTTAAAGATTAAATCTTAAATATACTGCCACTGTCACTATAGATGACCTATATGTCATAATTTATACGTAAACCTTACAAAAATTGATTAACCAACACAGAAGAAACATATACACTGATTTAACTTTACTTATTTTTATAACAAAGTTACGTACTTATAAATTATTTCTTTAGTACAATCTTCTAATTCTACTACAATACTTAAAACCAAAATTGATAAAACCAAGAAGATTTTTTTTAGCTTTGTTACCCGCAATTAGGTGCTAACAAGCTACAGACCTTAACATACTAATTTAATCTCAGCATGAATGGATAATACCTATTGAGTGATATCTACAGATCTGACTACAATAACATTAGTATTAATAGTCTCATAAGGACAAGGGAGTAATGAGCAGGTAATTGATGCTTATATAATTAATTAATTATGCATACCGCATAAATATTTTACGTACAATTAGTATGGAATTAGATTTAATTGGTCTGAGAGTAATTGTTTTCTTTTATAAGCAGAACAATTAACTTCTTAAAGAAGGTATGAATAAACCGTATCTTGACTCGTTCCACAGATGACATTTACATTTATTTTTTATTTTCGGCCAGTTTTTTATTGAATTTTTTATTCTTAATATTTTCAGTGACTGGCTGAATTTTCAGCATAAAAAAAGTTAAATATCTAGTTTCAATAAATATACAAACATATAACCAGCTCCATCATCTTTAGTAAAAAATGAATAATATAAATGATACTACGTACTACGAACTGCTATTTTCTTGTATTGGACGTAAACTTATTCTAATTTTCATTAAGACTTTCCCGTTCGTATATTGGAATAACATAATAAAAAATTAAGCACACTGTTCAGGAATATGCCCTTGATTTCACCAAAATTTTCCTTATACGTCCCATATAAATCTACGTCGGAATGCCATAACGTACGAGAGTAGTTTAACGATAATAACTGAGTTTTAAACACATTTGACGTGATTGCGTCGTTGAGGACGGAAGATTAGAACAGATTAGCTATAAGAACTTAATCCGTGGAACATCACTGTACTTGACCTAGGGGACACAGTTACGTCATAATACACGAACAATGTAATTTTCACAGACTCGTTCCTACGTTCTAGACTGGGTTTTGAAGCGATTGCATTGCTACTACTGTTAAATCAACATCCCATAGCTATTTAGTGTAGTGGCGGTGGTTTCATCTCACTTTGACATACTGGATTCACATCCAGAAATAGACCAATCCTTGTGCTCCTCTACTGCTTCACTTAGAAATAATTTAAATCTTATTTTATATTGCAACTAATTATGTAATATTTGTACTTATAACTTCTTCTTCACTTTTTTATTCTATCCCAGCAATTTAATTCAAATATTTTTAGAATTTATCTATTTCTTCTATACCTTATATTTTTGTCTGTTGATTTCTGAACTTAAAATAAATAAATCGTATTCTTTAAATGGGCACTTATCAAAAGATTTTTTATAGGAAGACAAACTAATATACGGTTCATCTGGTGGTAAGCGATTTCTGTCGCCCATGAACACCTCCAAGACAAAGAGAACTATAACACGCATTTCCAACTTAAAGATCTTAGCCATATTATATTAGTTAATATTTTTAATAACATTCTGCTGTGGATTTTTATTTAGAGAATTCATATATATGAACGGGACCCGAACCGAACCTATAATTTATTACGACTATTTTAATTAAAAGTAATCAAAAGCTTTTTTATGTCAAACAAAGAACAATATGACCTCACGTTACCTTCAACAGACAATCCAAACAACTTAGACGTACGTTTTTTACTCGTTAAAGAAACGATTTGTACTAGATTAATATTGATAAACATTAGTTTATAATGTACATAACGTATATTTATAAATACGTAACCTACCATGGGTTTCACTGCAACGTGTCAGTCAATAACAAAAAGGAAAGATGTTGTGTCAGTATTTATTAAATTAATATTTATATATTCTATAATATTAGTTATGTTATTGCGAACTTATTTTAGGAAAGTAATATACTTTTATGAGAAACTTTGTGATTGATATCTAATCGAAAATTCAGTGGCATCGATAACAGTCTAGATTTATGATTATTTATGGCACCCACGATAAAGCGTTCTATGTATCTGTAATATTACGTAAATACTTAATACTTTTATGGCTGCAGTTATCTGTTTTGGTGAACCTGAAATTAGGTACTTTTTAATATTATGTTTGCCTAGTGGTGTCCCGCGGCTGTAGCCGTGTTAATTATGTATACTAATTTAAATAACTTTCAATAGACGATGGTGATGACTACAATATATGATTACAAAATAAAAAAGCCAAATAATTCCTTATAACCTCAGCTGTCTACCATTAAAAGTGTGGTCAAGATATAGTAGCTGGAACAATCAGATGGATAAATAGGCCGACAGAATATAACGGGATAATTTGTATATACATATATCTAATGTATAAAATTCTCGTGTCACGGTGTTTTTAATTCTACTCCTCCGAAACGGCTCGACCGATTTTCATGAAATTTTATAAGCATATTCAGTGGATCTGAGAATCGGACATATATTTTTCATCCCCAAAATGTTAAGGGTGGTATTTTTTTACTTTTTAGACAAAATTTTTTATAAGCACCGAACTTTTTTCAAATATAAAAAGTGGTTTATTTTGATATCACAAATAGACACTTCATATTCATTTATATGTATTGATAAAAATTACGCATGCAGGATGTATTGTTATGATTTATTTGCTAATAATCGTTGTTATCAGAAGAAGTGACGTGACGTCACTTAACTGTAGTATTAAAATATGGTGACGTTCATTCTTTATTATAGGGGGGCAAACGAGCATACGGCAAGTGATTAAAGTCGCCCATGGAGATGAGCCAGACTAGGGATTTTGCAGACGCGTTGCCGGCCTTTCAAAAAAAAATACGCTCGTTTGTTGAAAGTCACCATATCGTAATGGTTCGGAAAAACCTCCGATGGAAGCTGATTTCATAGAGTAGCTGCGCGTGGTAGAAAATGATTGAAAATAAGCGCAGTGGGATTTTATTTGGTGTATAAAATTTTAATAACGTTTATTGCAGAATAGAAATGGAACTCACACTAGAATGCCTTTTTTTTCTTGACCTTTGAAACTTGTAATCCACACAAAAAAATAAAATTTGAAACTTTGTTTTATATGATGTAAAGAAACAAGCATTTAGTGGGAATGAAGGTATATATGGTAACTCAGTTGAGTTGAAAAAAATGACAAAATGATATAGTTATATCATTTTGTCATTTTTAAATTTTAGTCTGTATCTTTGGTACAGGTAACCCCAGGTAAACCGCCGGATCGACTTTAACAGTATTCTTAATTGCAAAAGAAGAAGTAATTTTTATTTTACACTTAAAATAAAAATTGACAATAAGACACCTTTTAGTGCACTTTTACTCTCTTTTAAATATTAATAATTCTTATTGAATATTCAGAACATTATCATACTAGAAATGTTTATTTCATTTTATGAAATTGTAGATAGAATAGCAGGCAATATTTCGTGAAAATCTTACTCAATAATATTGAAGTATGAACTAGGGTGACTCGGCGTTTGAATAAAATATGAGACAACGTTATTAAATGTAGATATACTATTGATAATAATACAGCATATATTTGCTTATATATGAAGCACAAAGTATCTTGTCTAAAATACATAAAAATATACATATACTTAAATAAAAATATATTTTCTGAATGCATACAAAGTCTACACGGCACTTATAACGGGAACACATTTATACATATTTTTTTCTGTATGTTTGTCAAACTATTTTTTCTAAACAAGATTTGTTGTATCGAAACAAACAAGCGAAAAAAATGAAGACTTATAAACTTTACAGAGAAATAAAGAGGCCTAGGTTTAAAAATGCCAAAATCTAATAAAATTGTTTATTACATATCTATGAAGTTATGAAAATGATAATATCGTAATAAAATGTGGTCACTCTACTTAAGTTTGCATAGATCCCTGTTATTAATCATTTCATTGTTTTAATGAAGCAAAATTATGCAGATTCAAAGTAGCTATAACAATGGGTGAGATATTTAGCAGCCGTTTGATAAAGCTCTCAGATAACACGCGAGGAATGTCGCTATTCCCTTTGTTTTGTTTTGAATACACTCCAACATTCAATGGCGTGAAACCTTTAAAGCCACTCGTAAACGTCAAAGGCATCTTTGATATCATTGTTATCTATTTTCATTGCATAACAATAAAAAGCGACAAATAACACAAAGCATCGCCTAAAATTGGAATAATATAAAAAATAAATGTATTTTAATATGTGTGGTGTCGTGCAACACCAGATAGGAACGAAGTTCCTTTTTATAAAAATATTAATTTTAAGTTATATTCGAGGTATTAAGAAAAAAAATTATTCAGGTTTTTCAATGTAGCTATGTTATATATACAAACATCCTTGTTAATATAAAATGTATATATTGTAGTAAGTAAAATTTGTCATCGCGTAATATTAATTTTATACATTTTCATTAAACTTATGAAATAATTTGTTTACAGTTAAGAGTGCTTCAAAGCTTATTTTCCTCTTAGGTAAGGTGTTAATGCTTGAGACAACGACGCCGATAATTAAGATTAAGTGGCACCTTGTAATGTCAAGAATTGTTTGAATTAAAATATTGAAATAAGTTATAAACTTAAGTACTTAATTAAATATCTTGGTTTGTAATATATTTAGGTGAAGAATAATTTAAAAGCACTAATATCACGTTTTTATAGTATTTTTATATTTATTATTAATATTTTAAATACGAAAGTGTATTCATTTGTGTGTTTAAAAAAATGGACCTTTACCATGGTTGCAGGTAATTTTTCGCTAAAATTCGCTATCACGAGGGTAAAAGATAGTATTACTTATAAAATCATGCCTTTTCCTTGTAAATAAATACACATAAAAACTACAGCTTTCCACTTGCTACGATCCCAACATATCTCTAATCCATCAAACACTGTCTTCCGAATTGAATAAAAAATTTCATTTTGATACAGCAATTGGTGAAAAATAACATTTCATATTTTTTTTTAATTTTATTTGTATAGATAATGTTCTCTATACAAAATACGAGTATGTTTTGCACAAAAAGAATGAATATCCCGACTCCATGCTCAAAAATGATTTCTGTTTGTCAAATGTTTCTTTTTCTACATGTATATAAAATACTTCGCACAAAAAAAATAGAACCAGATATTCTAATTAAATGTTCTACTACTACTTATAATGCAAAAATACATTGTTAAAATATAATAGAGATATACACTGACCTTAATCAAAAAGCTCTTAATTAACTAACGCTCCAGTCTGAGCTTTTATTAACTTCGTAAATTGTATTTTTATCTTTTAATTCATTCCGGATCTCAATATTTTCCTTGTCCATTTAGCTACGAATCAAAATTCTGACAATGCTACATTAAGTTAAATCTTTTGAAACGTTATAAAAATTTGTACCAAAAGATATCACTAATAAATGTAACATAAACCTTTTATATGACATACTAGCGATGCCCGGAGGTTTCATTCGCATTAATTTTCTATAAATACTAGCTGATCTGGCAAACATTGTTTTGCCACATACATTAATGAGGGTTGGTGGTAAAAGGGTGAAAATTTAGGGTTGAATGCATTTTTTTAATACCAAAATGTATTAATAAAACGAAATAAACAAAGAATATCAAAACGTAGAAAATAAATATAAACTTTTGGACTACCCTTTTAACTTAGAGGTATGAAAAATAGATTACGAATAGTTCTCAGACTTACCGAATATTTATTTTAAAAAATCATAAAATTCGATCAAGCCGCTTCGGAAGATTATTTTTAACATTTTGATACAAGAATTTTAATAGCTTTTTTTAGTGTTGAAGGAAATCTCATAAATTCAAACGAAAAAAACTCGAATCGTATCTTGTGATAAAGCGTAGCTCAGCGTTATTGTCTGTCTGCCACTGAGAATCCCATCCAAGTTGCTTCAGCTATATCAGAGATTACTAGTACAAACCGACAGATTGGCCGAGATAAACAGGTACCGTATATACCTATTTTGATTTGCATTAAGGATGTCTGTTAATTCTATATAACAAACAGACACTTAAATTTTATTAGCACAGATATAAATTCCAAGTAACAAACGGAGGGTGGTAGAGTCATTTAATTACAATTCAATAAAGCAAGAATGTCGTCTGGAGCTAATGGAATAGTTAGACTCAATCACACGGCTCGTAAAGCCCTACAATAGTTCAGCAAGTTACTTCCACTACATATAATTACAATTGAATTTATGGCTTTGTTTGTCCTATAGATGTCGGCTTAAGGTTAGGTTAAGACTCTCCTGCAATTAAGACAAGTTTGGTGTTTAACTGCAATTGCTACTGAAGACGTACCAATAATTTTAGGATATCAAGATCCTGATTGAATGTTCAAAGTTTATACGTAATCAAGATCGATTCTGGTTCATTGAGTTAATAGTAATAATATAATATAATCTTACACTATAGTATATAGTTATACTTAGAAACATTTTGACCGATCGAAGTAATATTTATTGCACATGTCAAAGTTCGTTTCTACATATCGTAATGCGGATGGTGGTGTTACGGTATCGGGCAGTATAACTTTAAATTCGACAGCGAGATTCTTACGCTTTGCCACCTTAATCGCTGAACCGATTTTGTTGAATTTTAATACACAGATAGGAACGTTTGATAAATAATTATAGAATACGCTACTGTATAAATCGATTAAATATCTATATTTTCAATATAAAACACTTTAATGGCAATTAATGAAATAAAACACTGTTGATTTGAGCACGCAAAAAATTCGCATGTAGTTAATTTCACTCTAACAAACAAGACCAAACAATGACGAAATAAAATAATCCGATATTACCACACAAAATCAATCTATACCCCAAAATACAGTGAAATTAGCGTGTAATATTTCCTATTCGAATTATAAATGCCCCCGGAAAAATATCGCCACGAGATTACCAAGTGAGCATCTAGTCGCCACGCGACCGACACGCGACTATCACGCGACCAACCCGATTCTCAACGAATTAAACGCCCCACGCCTTGTATTTATTTTACAACTATCCTCATTTAAGTCCGTGTCATCCCACCGACGACGATTCAGTTTGAATTTCATCAGCACACATCGCCCCACGCGTCGACGGAGCTTGCCAAGCAAACAGATTCCCAGATTGCATTATTATTTAATTGTTTCGAGTGCCACTTTCTTTTGTGAATGTTGAATTAGTTAGGGCTCGTTGAAATTTCCATTAGCATATTGCGTTCGCATCTCGTTCGTCAATTTTGTAAAATTTCAATTCTGAAACTATAAGCGATAAAATTATTAAAAATTTAATGAAAGGTCTATGGATTGGTATAATCAATGTTTACATGGAGTAGTGTATAATGCTGAACGAATACAAAGAATATATATTTTCGCCACACATTCTCATTCTATAACAATAAATTAATTTAATAATTGGTCAATCATTATGAAAACATTGGTATAAAGTCGAGAACAAAACGAGAACTTTAGTATATAATATGTATTCAATTTTTTAGCAGAAAATCACTTAAAAATATTTTCAGATCCTGCAAATTAACAGTACAAAGTACATAAAGAATAATATTTATTGCTTACTTGCGATATCAAATATTTATACTTTTATCTTACTTATACAGGGTGTTTGGAGACCGCTCATGAAAACGAAGACAGATTATAGTACTAATGATACCTTTGATGATGGGACATTATTTACGCTACATCATGTTAGTACAGCTGTACTATACTGTAGTTTCATAAAAAATACATTACTTTACTAAATAAAAAGAACCAGCAATGAAGCACGATAACAAAAACAGCTGGTCTAACATGATGGAGCGATATAACGCTAATAATTAAAAAAATATGATTTTTTTAAAATCAGGATCGATCTTTTTTGCATACTTATCATCAAAGGTCTCATGAGTGCTATCATCTGTTTTCGTTTTCGGGAGGGATATAACACCCGTTATAACAAAATTCTCTATAATTATATAAACGTACTAAAACAAAAAAAGAATACCAGAAATTAAACCGATAAACCTCGAAATAACAATATTGCGAGTCCGTTAGCGAGTGAATTGTAAAATAGCCGAAAGCCGAAACTGAGGTAATACAGAGGCCATACATCAACCGTTTCCATTCTAATGGTAATACGGGATATGTGCTCCGATATTGTGCCACCGTCCCTCCATAACAAATGTTTATTTTATACACAACGCCACTAACAATAGTTTGCAAATACCTAAACAGCGTAAATGGCGGCACGATGCGATTTAGATGATAATGCCTCTACAGATATTATAAACGGTTGTAAATACTCGTTGTTGTGATCGCGGTTTTATATTACCAGCCAGTATTTTGGTTAAACTATTGAAATTAGCTTGCGTACTTTGTGTGATTAAACTCTGTCCAGTTTAATAATTAATTAATTAGTACGTCCTTGTTCGTCTTATATCGATAAAACTGTTTCAACGCGTGCTTCAAATCGAGTTAAAAATACAATTACATCTTTATCGCTCTAGATATTGTTAAAACTTAATCGCTATTAACAATGAATACAGATTTCGTCAGAATAAAAACGTTTTTATAATATACTTCACAAATCCGATTTAATAAAATTACTCATTATTTATCTATTCCTTGCAAATAGTCTCGAAATAAAATTTTCTCAGGCACGACTACTCTCAGGAATGAGCTTTCGCCATATCCTCGTTTGCCGTTTGTCATTATATTTTCTAAGTTGTATATTCATCTCATTCTGACGTTCAACTATCGAGTATATAAATTAGTGGGAATATCGAAAATTCGATTCACTAATAAGCATTCATAGAATGAAAAGTCAAAAATTCCTAATGATATTATAATAGAACGATAATTTTAAATAATTAATGATTTGATATGGTTATATATCCCCATAACATATTTATCCACTCGTATTTGAAACTGTAATAAAACTATAGATTTCGTTAGCTACAAATTTGTTTTGCTGGTCCAACTTTTACTAGGAAATTTGATGTTTTTGAAAACCTCAGTTTCTGTAGAATTTTCAATGCATATTTTCATAATATAGTAGATTAATAACATTTATTACAATATTAAATGTCGCCTTTTGATTACATATATATAATTGTTAATTTAATATGCATAGACATATCTACTCGCAATTATACAACGTACATATTTCTAATATGTATGAGCGCGTACATGTTTAATTTGATATTTAAAGGTGGCCCCGGCACCTGACAGTCTCATACATATTCATGTCGGGTGATTAATCATCCCCTTTCACCCCAAAACACCTACAAGACTACGGAGTAACACGAAATTTCGTGAAAACGTATAATGAAGTATTAGTTATGCATGTCACTGCAATTTGTTAGGAAAATTCGAGCGTAAATTCTAAATTGTTTGTAAATAATTGCGTGAGTAGATTGTGTACGTGAATTTATAGTATTGTTAAGTTTATATTTAGAATTATTAAAACGCTTTAAACATATTTATTTTGCTCGTAAAGTCAACACGACTAAGTTAGGTCTTCATAATTATTTGTAAGCAACAATGATATGTATACTTATGATAGTTTAAAAATGATAAAATAGCCACTTCAATTCCGGACTCTAGCATCAATTCACGTCTAATACATATAATTATAGTACCTATAATTATCCCAAAGATATTTTGGATAATACTAATAAGAAATCTTAGACATTGAAATTTAAGATTTGAGTTTTTAAAACCGTGTTAACGATAAATTTTAGGCAAAAAATTTTATATTATTTATTTCTTAAAAATTCAATAAGTTTCTACATGCACCAGGTATGTAAAACCTTTTTTTACCGGGTTTTATCGCAAGCATAGATAAAAAATACACACTTTTAAATCTACCGCAAACCAGTTAACGGTTTTAATTAAATTTTTTACAATGATTTATGCTGGAGATTTAACGGCGCGTGCCCACATTTTTTATAAATCTAATACCACCGGTTAATGACAATTGTTGAAAAAAAAAAATTAGCATACGGAAACCATATAAAGGTGACATCTGGGGGGCGTGGACTATAAAAGACGCATGACTTTATGCAAATATGTTCAGACGATTAGCGATTATTGCAACTTACACCCCTAAGTAGATTTTTATGTTTATTTCATGAATTTGATCCTATCCTTATGGTTATAAAGTAATCAGTGCTAAAATGATCTATCAAAAGTACAAAGACATTAAATTAAATACTATTGTTGAAGATAAATAACAACTTGTACAGTCTAAATTTTATTTTAATTAAATATTGATATATTATTTAATTATAAGCTTTATAATATTATAAAGTTGAAGAGTTTGTTTTTTTTGTTTGAACGCGCTAATCTCAGGAACCTCTGGTCCGCTTTGAAAAATTGTTTGTTTTATACAGTATATTTATCACAGAAGGTTATAGAAGACGAGCGAATCCGCTGGCAGAAGTTAGTATTAAATAATCAAGTTTTCATATACGTTATTAAAACGTAGGTACACTCTCGATCAATCCTTAAAAAAGTTATAACCTTAAAGTAAGTTTTCACAAATGTAGAAACTGCTTACTTTAATAACTACTGCGTTAGCTAACCCTAGCAATACTCAATGCTTCAAAAATACTATTTCAAATATTATCATCCGTTTATGAGTTACGAGCTAAACTTTTGAAAAATCCACGTAGTATCCATAAAAATAACGTCTGTCTCATATTAAATGATAACAGAATCAATTTTCGAGTCAACTAAGTTGTAATAGAATAAGCGAATCGTAACAAATTAGTGGGACTGCTGGCTGTCCCGCGGGACCGACTGCTGACGGATTGGGACGCAATTGCCAGCGACACTGTCGGATGTGACTGTGTATCAGAGCTCACTGACATCAGAATGCTTTGTATGTAATAACGTGATAAGTAACGCCTTTGATATCTCGAGATATCTAACTAACGTTATTAACAATAGGAAATGAATATGTTCTTCGCCATTACTATGTGTGACACGATATTCTTCATAAACTTATTCCGAATCTAAATAGATAAAGATCTAAGCTAAAATTATAAGTTCTCTCTTATTATTGTAAGAGTCTATGCAGACATTTTTTTTCAATGTTTTCCGAAACTTTTGAACTAATTTATAATGTGTATAATCAATAATCTGAGCAAAATTGTATTTAATATAGACGTAATATGTTTTTCTTTTACGCGATTAGAAAGCAAACAAGCGTACAGTTCACGTAGACTAAGTGATTCCTGTCGCCCATGGACACCTCTAAGATCAGAAGATCTCGAAAATGCGTTGGCAACCTTAATACCAAAAAACTATGGAATATGGCTAACCATATTACATGGCTTTTTGGCATTTTTAAGACGTTCTACTGGCGGCTTTACTTATTTTTATTTCGATTATGTGTAATTTTGAAAGGTTTCATTGTTAAAATAAAAAATCTATGAATATAATTTTACATGTAACGCTGTTGGTATGGTAAGTTGTATACGCCATATATCACATTCATTTAACAAACTCCATTTTAACGACAAAATAAGAAAAACGTTACCAAATAGGAAAACGAGGATAATATTCATTCTCTATTCAAATATTCCACACGTAATTAAAAATGGACGACATGCAAAAAAGAAATAATTTGAATTGTACAACGTAAAAACGGATCGAATGAATTCAATTCAAACAAAATATATGAAACGAAACGTTAAAGCATTGCTCATCGGAATGAATCGTCAATCCGTATGGAGCCGATATATTTTCCAGTACGTTGAGTCAACAGCGACCCATTCATCGGTGCAATGAAAATATTGCCCATTTATCTTTTGTTTTTCCAAAACTTTTTAACAGTGAACGGTAGCGCGCCAATGTCCATTTATTGGATTTCCCGATATGAAAAATCACAATTTTTTGTATTGACAGGGCTTTAATAGACGACTGATAGAATCAGAGGGTTTTCTCATTTAAAATATTGAAAGTTTCTGTATTGTTTTGTTAATGGAATACTGATGGTGGCATACTGTTTCACTCGCATTATATGTTGCATTATGAAAGCATTGCGGAAAAAGGCGCAAAATGTGTATGATTAGAGAGAGAAAAATATTATCTCTGCTTAGAAGTTTAAATAGAAAAAAAAATTAACATAACGATTAAATGTTATTACAATATCATACTTTAGAAAAGCATACTTACAGTGTCTGATACTTTTTACCCAAATAAGCAGTAATATGATCCAAAGAGAGTTGTTAATTTTAATTTAAATAATCGCTGTGTTTAATCGGCTCGAGTTACTAAGGAAAATAATATTGTCATATTGCTAGATATTAAAAGGCAAAAATGTATTTTTTAATAGCGGTTCACCACAGCACCTATATTGCCATAGATATTCAAATGACATCGCAACATAAAAATCGGAATTCGGATAACTTATCAAAGGTTAAAAAGAATATAGTCTCGTCTTGAGAAAGAGTAATTATTTCTTAAGTAGTTGGTAGGTGCTTAAGATAAAATTCTAATCATAAAATAAGTATGTTAAATTATGAATATGTTAGTATTGAAAGGATAATTAAAAAAATAATTTAAATATATCTGTACTATCTAAAAAAATTATATAATTTTTAAGGAAAAACGTATTTACTTACATAGTTACTCTTTTAAGAGTATAAATTAAAATTACTTTTTGATTTCATTTAATATATGGTTCTAGCTTATCTTTTAAGCTTGGCAAAACTAAAACTTGTCTAAAATTAAAAAAAAAATAATGGGCATCTTAATACGAATATTTTATAATCAAGAACTTTATGCATAAAACTAGCGGTCATGTCGATGATGAACGCTAGGCGCTCTATCTTGTGTCGAATGGAATAAACTTTTCTACTCGCTTCAAGATGGCACTTACATAAAATTCCGATTCTAAAACTAGTTTAAATACTCGTCTAGAGACAGCGCTTATATAAAATCTAGATTATATAATTGGTACAGATAAGGTTATAGTGAATCTTCTGATTTCACAGTCTATGGTATAAAATAGCGGTGACTATCCATATCTTTTATTTAGTAATCGGTCAAAATGGAAATGCCCCGGATGTTTTGAATATAGCAACATAGTATATTAGGAATAAAACCACCATAATTGTAAAAGAATTATATTTCGCTTAACCCCATTCCAATCCCGAAACAAGAAATCAGTAACAAAATCTAGATATAATAATCACAGGTGGTACAATTAAATGCTAGAAAAGAGAATGGTTAGATTTGCACAATTATTAGTAATTTCAAAATACAAAACAATAAAAAAATAATAAATACGTACTTAAATACTAACATTAGATTCTAAGAACAAAAATTGTCATTTAAAATAAAAAATGGGAAAATCTTCAATGAACAGACTATCTCAAAATATTTTTAATAAATTATCAAAAATTATAGCTTGATACAGAACTGATAAAAACAATAATTCTCTAATTGAATAATATATAAAAATGAGTAATCCGTTCACAATGATCTAACTAGTCTGATTATTCTAATTTTAATTGTCAATATTGTCTCAATATGAAATTATATTTGCGTCATTTTTAAATTTTCTATAGACAGTTATTAAAATATATTTTGAGAAATAAAAGCATTATTTAATATACCCTCATACTTGTTACAAAAATACCACAAAGGGCTATATTTGAGCAAAATTCTATTTGATTCTATTTACAACTTACATTACAATATAGTCATATTTTTAACATTATAATAAAAATTACTATATCTATTAGATCTTTAAAATTGAGCAGCCATAAAATAGATGCAATCATTGAATTAAATCATTTGAAGTAATGATAATCCATGTTTTGGAATGCTACCATTATTTTGAGACTTGTTGGAACAACTCTGTCATGGAACTTTGTATAATATTTTGGAATGTTTTAAAAGTTGTAATGATAGACGTCATTAAATGATGATCAGTTACACAGTACAAACAGTTCATTAAAATTGTCATTGTCTGGAATATGCCATTAGTTTGAGACACTGAATTAATTATATATCATGGAATTTTCTATATTATTGAGTAATATTTAAAAAATGGTGGTGTTAAAAACGTCTCTTAATTACGCTCAGATACACAAAACCTACATATTAAGGATACTGACATGTTTTGTAAAATTCTAAATTAATCATTGTACTATCATACATTTTGCTATTTTTCTCTTGTATAGATTTTTATACAGCGTCAAAGAATATATAGTAGAGAACATCCAGACAATTATGAATGTTGCTATTAATAGTTTTTATTTATAATATCGTATAGAATCCTAGAATATCCTCATGTTATTAGCGCAGCCGTGATTCATTCGATATTGTACGTACATCATGGCAGTATTGTGCCAGTAATAGAGAGCTCCAAGTACCAACACATGCCACCACTGATGAGAATGACCGATATAGTCAACTTTACCGGGGAACCATCGCTCCGGAATCTGAAAACAAAATGTACAAACCATTAATATACCTTAAAGCGGTTATGGGGCCACGGTATTGAGGTTGCAAAACTTCTGGGAACAGTGACAATATCGGATAGTCTGTGAGGTTTTACTAAGTATTCCTGGCTAGTATTGCGAGAGCCCATTTGGTTCGTCAGCAGTGTTAATATAGAAGACGACTCCCATATATATCCCATATGGCTAGCCAAAAACTATAAGACGTATAAAAAACTTAAGTTGATTGAATCTAGATTAAAGACTCGTCAAATCGATTATTCTATACTTTCTCCATTTTATACAATACTTAAGAATGGATTATTACTTGAGACTTGGAATTCTAGTCTTATACTGTTAAATTGTATGAATAGATATGAAAAAAAAATCTAAATAAAAGATTAACGTTTACATAAGGTTTCATTAAATGGTATAGAGTAGATATTACGTAAAACTTAAATTAAATATCTCTCAACTTAAATATTACTCTGTAGAAAAATTTTAATGTATTTTGATCTTTTAGTTCCGTTAAACAATATAATGGATTTTGTTATAGTAGGTATATCATTAAGGAACTTTATTAATTTTAATGAGAGCCAACAAAGCGAGTACGCATTACAAAAACGAAAGTTATGTGCTGTTTTTCAATACGACTGCAGATTAAATTTTTATATATTATTAACTAAAAATATTAAATAATTGTACCTTAAAAGCATATATAGCAAAAGCAGTCCCACTGATGACGTACATTCCGATCACTCGCGGGAAAAACATCTGGAAAAATTAAAGAAAATCACTTATAGAACTTACAAAATTTAGTTCTAATAACTAAGGGGGTTCTATTATCATCGTATCTGACATAATACAAGCGATACCCCGCGATTTCATCTACATTATATTTAAGAATTTGAATAATAAGAATAATAGTATAAAAATCTTCATCCCCATTTTTCCACTTCATGTTTCCTTTCTAGTCTCCATCTATCTATTCCAATACCGAACTTTTAACTTTTAACAATAATTCAGCAATTTAGATGAGATAACATAAACGGCATTACATATTATGTTAGAATATCTTACAAGCTATAAACGATGGAGAAAGACATCGAAATACCGATTAACCATAAACATACATATGAAAACGTTTTGACAATAAATCGACTTGTTTTCTTTTTTTTTATGTTTTCATACACTCAAAATAAATTGATTTACTTATCATTGTATTTATGTCATGGCTGAGGTGTCTACCAACAAATAGGTGTATCATAAAAAGTGCTAGTCATTAATATTCTTAAGACTCTCACCTCGACCATGGGATTATGAAATCCACCCATGACATAGGTCCAATGGAGCGTCGGTACCACGCCATACGCAGCCCAGCCGATGAACACACACATCTTCACTAAGTAAGGCACCTCGAACCGAGGAACCTGCAGCAGCATCGCTACAGTGAAGATCAGGGTCACCGACAGCATGTAGAAAGTTTGAAGACCCTGAAAAAATTGATAATTTCATTTCGTAAGTGATTCACCGCTAATCTTAAAACAAGTGTTTTTTGGCCTAAATTTCTCATGATAACCTAAACTAATCTAAAAATACTAATATACTATTGATGCCCTGCAATTTCATTTCCGTTAGCTTCATATATAAATTACTAGACTTTGTAAGCGGCTTCGTTTATCTTCTAGTTGTTTTTACTGCACTTCTAGTTGTCCATGATATTATCATTAGACAAATTCATTGCATGTACAGACACACGGTTTCTACTCGTTTATTATATGTATAGATATTAGATTATTAGTTTTGTACATCTATAATTAGAAAGTAGCTAGGCGTTTACGTCTTATCATAGAACATTCTTACTACGGCCACCGACAAACTGAATAATTTATTAGGTCTTAACATTCGAAATATTGTTGCACGTTTGCAAAGTTATATGTTCCATTTTAATAGAAAGATGGATAGACAAACAAAACTATTTTTCTAAATTTGATATCACAAGTTCATAATGTGTTTTTGTCGTAGATCCACATATTTCAAGACGTAACTCAAGTCGCAATCTATACTTGAGCACTGTCAAAATAACATACAGGATTAATGATTAGACAAATCTTACGACATGTTTTAAACTAGATTCAAACACAAGTCGGTCTTGATTTCTCAACGTTTAAAACATAAACAAGTATTGTTTTTTATATGCAATACAAATTTTATAATTTTCCTCTTTACTGTTATGTAAGAACAATTAAACTATAGCTGGCATTAAAATGTAATCTTCATTATCTGCAATTAAAAACATTATTTGCCCATATACAACGCAAGTGCATACTAAGTCATTACAAAACCTTATTACTTCCACGTGTTTGGGTTAATCTATAATGAGATTACAAAGTTCATATGCATACAAGTTAAAGAAATTTATTTTGCTACATTGAAATATTTACTTTTTATCAAATATGAAGCGGAACATTTTAAATGATTCTATAGTACTAGCGAATCCCACGGTTACATTATGCTGACGGAGTTTTTAAATATATATAGAATAAATTTAACAGATATTTCATAGGATGGATTAAGCGTACGGTATTGTTTATAAAAGTGTAGTTAACTACAAATATACATAAAATTTTATTTACTATTAACACATGCTGAAATGCTTTACATTTTTGGATCCCTGATTCGTACTTTCATTCTACTGGACCCCTTATAGTTCGTCCTTAACCTTTGGGGGTCAAAATAGACCACTTAGCGAATCTAAATGTTAGACTAAGAGGGGCATCAAATGATTTTTTCCTTCGAAGACATTTCAAACAAATATTTATTACGTGCTCAATCGTGCATCGACGATCACTTCCGTGTCCCGAACCCACGTTTTACATATTCATTAATTTTCAAGCAATATTAAAATAATATGACAAAAGATCCGTGATAATAATGCCATTAATACTCTGCTCACATAAAACGGAGAACTTATTATCACGTTGATGTGACGAAATGCATGTGTAAATACCTTTATGTAGTTTGGCAAATAGACGAACGTGCATTTAAAAATAATGGCAGTATAGGAATAAGGAGTACGTCAGCCGTTGTCCATCGCTGTGGGAAAGACTCTTAACTTTATATACGTATCCATAGCAGATCCGGGAAACGTTGTTTTTTTTTATTGGTTCTGAAAAGCTATACAATTTGGTTTCTTACATTTAACACCAGTAAGTGGACAATGATTTTGAGGAGGAACCGCTAGAGACGCTATTTGATACGTTTCATGTCGACTTCCTTCTCCTTTTCTGTATTTATTCGGTGTTTACAATATAAACTTAAAAATAGTACATAAAAGTATAGGCTAACGGTAAACGTTGTTTTACCGTACAAAATATTTACCTCTACCACAAAACGGGGATCGGTAATAGAGAGGTGAACATTTAGGGTTGTAGGTTTAAAGGCAAAAAATTTGATTTTGTCTTTTCAAAAATATGAAAAGAAAACCCACCACTTAGGACTATGAAAAATAGATAACGACCGGTACACAGACGTACCGAATATACGTATATAAATTTTTTCAAAAATCAGTCAAGCACTTTCGAAGTAGTTTGGCAACAAACAATCTAACACGGGAATGTCATATAAAAATAAATTCTATCAACATTTTTTAGGTCAAACTAAAAGCTTAAAAATGTAATTATGTTTGTCGCGTCAAACAACCAAAATAACTAGAAAATACATACAATTATATTAATAATAATTACAGTTATTAATTTCAGTATTAGCACGTAATACATAAATATTTTACATATTTTGTAAGCTTAATAGATTAAATGTCTAAGAAACTGCCGTATCCACTTGTATATCGTCGCTCACTACGAAAAACAGTAAAATGATTTTTTTTCGAAACTGAGTTAAATCTACAGTTATATGGAATTTTTCACACTGTATTGATAAAGCCGAGAAACTCTGATCCAAGACTAGAGAGTTAGTAAGAAATACGTTATAAAAACCTCTAATAAGAATGCAAACTTTGAAATACAATTTACTTAATGACAAAAGATATTTCTCTATTTCAAACTAAAAGTATGTATAGAATTTTATGCAAAAATAGCTGACCTAGCAAACGTCGTTTCGCCAGATAAGTATATCGCGATTAAAAAATAGGGATTGATGATAGAGAGGTGAAAATTTGGGGTTGCTTGTATTGTTATATGCTGTATCAAAAAAAAAATAAAAAGAAAAAAATGTTGTCCAAAAAAAACCCTTAACATTTTCGGACTGAAAAAGAGATATCCGATTCTCAGATATACTGAATATGCTTATAAAATTTCACAAACATCGGTCTAGCCGTTTTGGAGGAGTAGAATTACAAACACTGTGCCACGAGAATTTTATATATTAGATAAACGGGTGTACAGTAAAATAAATTAAGTTACCAAATAACTAAGGGTCAACCCTTGAACCAGTTACAATACGCCGTAGGTGAAGGTCAAGAACATGTATTGCAAGTAGCCTCTATATACATATTGCTAAAGAAACCAATGGACTGAATCGATAATTGATTTACCGGACGAGTTTCGTATAAAGAATCAACTAGAACACGTGTAACAATAGTAATGACAACAGCCACTGTTTAATGTGAAATATGTGATAGATTTTACAAATTGCATCAGGCTCGGCTGCCTTTGAACGTTAGTTTAATTTTTATTATATAACTAGCCGTGCCCGCGACTTCGCCCGCGTGGAGTAGCTTTGTTTAATATTTATCTATACTAGTATTATAAAGCTGAAGAGTTTATTTGTTCGAACGCGCTAATCTCAGGACCCACTAGACCGATTTAAAAAAATCTTGCAGTGTTGAATAGTACATTTATTGAGAAAGAAAATCTCTAATATTTTTGAAATATTATATTTTCAAAAATATTAGAGATCCTTACTAAAACTGCAATAATGTAACCAAAGGTGTAAAAATCGAAATGAACGCGAGGCAAGCCGCTGGCAGAAGCTATTATATTAATAAAATTAAATAGATTTTCTAAAATAAATAGTCATAGTTAATTCTTAGATATATAAGCTATCTGACAGTGAAAGACTCGTCAAAATCGGTCGAGCCATTTGAAAGATTAACCGGAACAAACACCTCCAAGATCATTAGATCTAGTAGACGCTTTGCCAACCTTAAGGGCGTAACCATATCATTTGGCATTTTTAGTGACGTTCAGCTGCCGACGTTATTTATTTTTATTTCGAGTATTCAGAAATTCATAGACGTCACGACGTTTCCATCTATGATTTTTAGATTTATTCGTTTAATCGAATTATTGTCGTGTTAGTTTTAAACGTTATTTTATAATATATATCAATTTTAAAATTACTTTAAAAGATAAACAAATTTGAGTGTATTTATTACATTATTACATCCGTCAAAATACCGTGTCTCCGCACTTACAACAGATAAATATTAGGGTCATTGCTATGTAACGCAGCCTCCCCTCTCCGAACATCATCGCAAGATAATGCGCCTCTATGAGTGACTTTGTGAAAGTTACGTGACGTCACATAACACTGTGGGGCTTTCCATTTTCGAAAATTTCATAAATCTTCACAAATTTTAAAGTAATATATAAGTACTTTAATGCAATACATTATTTTATATACTAGCTAACCCACGCGGATCCACGCGAGTTGATTATAAGTATATTTTTTGTGAGTGGTTTTACGTATATATGACGATGAAACGAACATAATCTAATTTACTTATAATAATATTCAGATACCTGTCTCCGAAAGTCTTTCCAAAATCTAACTAGGCTTCTCATAGCTTAACCGGAACTAACAGACAAACACACAGACGAAAAATGTAAAATGTTTCTATTGCAAATAATGTATATACTTTGTACACAGTTGGAACAAATTGGGAAAATTTGGTAATACAGACAGACACTTAATTATTAGTAAGTACAAACAAATCTTTTAAAAGAATAAACATCGAAATACTTGGCGCATTTTTCATACAACGTTTGCTTTGTATGTGACGTAAACAATTTCAAACCTCGTTATATTTAATGTGTTTTAATCTCTACGCTCCGACTTAATTTGCAATAATATATTTACATACATACATAAATAAGTATACGAGTTTTTACATTCTTATACATTTTCATAAACTAGCATATCTTGAAAATATTTTTTTAGATGGCTTATGTTTAAAAATGAGAAAATTTCACCAGATTTCAATGTGATAAAGAAAAACCAAGTAGTATATTGATAAGTAATTTAGAACTGTGTAATTTTCTTTTAACGTCCCCTATATGTGTATATAAAAATAGGTTCAATAGTTTTCAAGGTAATTCCGATAAACTAACGAACAGTAATTAAATTTTATTTAATTACATTCATCTTAGTATGTCAATTATGATATATAACGAGCAGACATTAAATTTATACTGTTTTATTACAGTTAATATAAAAATATAATTATATATTTAAGTATAAAAATCAACA
The DNA here is from genome assembly GCA_025727935.1 of Hebomoia glaucippe. Classification (NCBI taxonomy): domain Eukaryota; kingdom Metazoa; phylum Arthropoda; class Insecta; order Lepidoptera; family Pieridae; genus Hebomoia; species Hebomoia glaucippe. The sequence goes on from JAOSYY010000004.1 coordinate 1,853,949, forward strand.
TACGTTTCTTTATATTTTCTACACAACATTTAAGTTATGACGAATTTTGGTATAGATATAGGGAGCTTGAGAAACAGCAAAGATTACATACTGTCGTAATGTAATAAGGACTTAACTATAGAAAAATATAAAGCGGAAAAGTTTGTTTGTTTGAACACACTAACCTCAAGAACTATTTAGCTATCGAAGACTGAGAGAATTTGATATTTCAGTTTTGGATAGCCTATTTATCGATGAAGGCGTTACGCTAATATATAATTAATAAAACCTAAGCATCAATGTCAAACTGCAAAAATATGGCAAATTTAATACGTTTTCAGAGCTTCCGCTCCGTATGCGTGGGATAATCATTATGACAGAATTGTCCTTTTAAAAAAGTTCTAAAAAATTCAAGGGTAATATGTTTACTATTTAAGATAAGACTTGCTAAAATAAGACTCACTCTATATGATAAAACGAGGCAGTCAATGGTTTTTTGTGGTGCGTCTAGTTAATATCTCCATACAATCGCTGTTACATTTTTCATTCAGTTGTTTAAGAGATAAAAACTTAATGAAACAATCATTATTTTTGCAAACGAGACACAGCCATTAGCTAAGTATATTCACAATATTTCGGCTGCTTGTGAGCGGTCTCAAATAATTTATAATGACAGCAATGAAGCAAGATGATTTGAATCGTCGGCTAACTTTCTCTTCCATTTGTTACTTTTACTTAGTCCGCCACGCAAATCTAAATTTTAGTTTTTAGTTGGCAAATTGCAACACCATTAAATATGTTTCGACATTCACTCTATACACAAAACCTAAATCAAAGTTATTTCGTACGTAAGCAATCCTTTTATAAGGTTTTTTTGCATTCTTAACTTCGTTTAAAAGTCGACAAATTGTTGCATATATATTTTAAGGCGTAAATAAAATAGACCTACTCGTATAATATCATGTTTCTACATTGCATCCGCGTTAAAGCGACGTAAACACTTTTTTTTTCATACAATACCTTGCACTATATCAAGTAAAAATAATAAAATTAAAAAATAAATTCACACGACAGATTGAAAATACAGATATAATCTATGAATCTTCACATATTAAAACTAAGCACCATACAGTGGCGGATTAGCAGTCTTGGCCGCCGTAGCCTCCAGGCCACCTAGTAGGTGACAGCCACCCCTTTCTCAGAACCCATCATATTGAGTATATAATGAATTTAGTTTTTTGTCAACTTTTATCGAAATCGATTAAAAAATTTAGTTAACAATAATATGTGCTAGTTTGTAATATTTTCCGAGGTACATAATTCAGAATTTTTATGCACTTAGAGTTTATATTTTCTTGTTATCATCAGAAATTTTTTTGTCGCGATTGGCCGCCCCAATATCTAGCCGCCGCAGACCCGGGCCTCCTGGGCCTTAAGGCAAATCTGCCACGGGAACCATGTTTATCAGGTCATCATTTAAATTAAAAAGAAAAACTTAAGTACAATTGATACTTCTTAGGGAAGATTAATTAAAATCTGAAAGATTTTCAAACATTCAACAATATAATCAAGAATTGTGACAGCCTCATGACACTAATGCCATTAAAATTGTCGTGATGGGACCTTGAATTTTCATTCTCAACGCGCCTATAGCAGCTTCACTTGTAAAACTGCTAGAGAGAGAGACAGATACCACTAAGTTAAAACAACCCTCATATAGTGTCCAAGATAAAACAGCTTGTATTTGATCTTAGAACTACAATTGTCAATTATCAAAATCCATTCGATACGAAAACTAATTAAAAATTGATTTAAGATATGATTTTATTGTATGCACTTTGTACACTTCAAAACAGGCGAATAAACAACAATGAAATTATTATTTATATCATATAACAAAATACCTAGGGCATTGAACTACAAGATAGGAAATCTGATATTATATAAAAATATGTAAGTTAAGAAACCTGTTTAATCGCCCTGATTTAATGTTACGCTGATGTGAATGATAAATCTTTTACAAGTTTTAAAACTTTGTGAAGCCTTAAAGCCTTTTTTAAAGGGTTTTATAAATAAGACCGATAATGGTTCGCGTATATACTTATCTATAAATTTATGTACAAAATGTTACATACAACTAGCTGACTCAGCAAATGTTGTTTTGTCGAAGGCGACAATTTAGGGTTGTATGTATATTTAAAGTTATATCATAAAAAATGTCACCATTTTCATTTAGAGGTATGAACAATAGATGTTGACCAATTTTCGGACTTATCCAATCGCCGTACAAAATTTAATAGTAATCGGTCCAGCTTTGCTTTATAAAAACTCAATTACACGAGAATTTTATATACCAGATTTTGTATTTCAATATTAATGTAGGTACTTGGATCGCAAATGTTTGTAATACTAATTATTTTTAAACTGTTACGTGTTACTTATCTCAAAACAGTGTTTAAGTATTCGCTAGTTAAAACTGTGAAAAAGAGGGCTATTATCTTATTCATAAAACTTATTATAGGCTTTTGGGGCCATATAAATCATATTATGTATATAGATTAATAGTTCATACACTAAACATTATCAATCTTAATAATAAATAATTTCCTTAGCATTCACACGTTAAAATACTTATTAGCCTTACAATTGTTTTACGAATTGTAGACTACAAAAATAAGAGATTATTTGACATCTCGCATGACACATGACGTCATCAGTGTTAATGTCATATGTCACGAACTTTCACGTTCGTGAAAAGTCGCTTGTAACGATTCTTGTTTCTTTGAGCTAGAGTTTAATGGACAAAATCCGGCCATAGTCATTATCGATAAGTACAGGAAAAAAGTATCTTTTATATGACTCGGATAATTTATTCATTTATTTATGTACGTTTCATATAAATTGGGGTTGTGACTGTGCGAGAACAGAGCAATAACTTCAAGATTTTGATAATGCATACACTTTTCGGCATCGATATTAGGAACTACATTTATTACATGAACAAACAAACTTCCAAATGTAGTTCGATCTATATTTTATGTATGTTGTGAGGACTATTTGAAATAAATTGATTAATATTATTTAATAATAGCAATGCTATGGGGTTTTATCTTTTTTACATTAGGAATTATACTATTAGAAGCAGAACATTATGATATGTGTCATATTGTATCTAGTATTTACGTAATTGTACATTTCGTATCTCTAAAATACATAAAATAAAACACAATATACATAATTGTATATAATCCCCTTTTCCATATCTTTAAGAAATTTTCAAAAAAACATAATTCGTTTTGAAGTTCATCGGTTACAGACAAACAGGAAAAAACAAATCTTATTATTATGACTATAGAGTATAATTCCTGATCAAGAAATTTAGACATAACGCCATCTGTATTTCCGTCTTCAATGCATAGACAATACATATTTTTTAATTGAATAATAAACATACTTGTTTATAAAAAGGTTATCTTGCTAACGTAACATCAATCAAACCATCTGAATAGCGTTGCATAACAGTACTTTACTTCGTACTTTTTTCTCGTTCCTCGCCATATAAAGCAAGTGCGGGTCTAATTAACGCTAGGGTTGCCAACTTTAAAATAATCTACATATCTTCTATACATAGAAATAAAATTGACGTGTCCGTTTGTAATATCAAAAGAACAGTTTGTCTAAATGATTATGAAAGCTCAATATACAGTATATTTAATAAAAAAAAACGCATTTTATCATGTTTTGTCTGGTTGTGTGTTTCTTTCGCCTGACTAATATTCGAAACAGGTGGGCCGATTTTCATGGGACTCACTGGCAGATGGCTAATGTTATAAGGACTTAGAGTAAAGTAGCGAAAGCATTTCAACATCATCAACTTTAAAGCCACATATAAAATTGCCAAGTGAAACAGTGGCGCAACGCTAGTTAAATTG